>JBAKBP010024273.1:0-35484 GCA_037953745.1 Lithodes maja
CTATCATATGTCTACCTCTCGTGTAGATAGCCCAGTTATAGAGGCTCTAAATCCCGTTTTGTGTCTCCACCATACAAGACCAATTAACTTTAGTGTCCAATCTCAGAAAATAGTTTTTGAGAAAATATTATTTTGTCAATTCAATGTTTATTATCTTAGTTTTTAGGGTGATTTTAGCTCTATTATATATCTACCTCTCGTGTAGATAGCCCAGTTATAGAGGCTCTAAATCCCGTTTTGTGTCTCCACCATACAAGACCAATTCACTTTAGTGTCCAATCTCAGAAAATAGTTTTTGAGAAAATATTATTTTGTCAATTCAATGTTAATTATCTTAGTTTTTAGGGTGATTTTAGCTCTATTATATGTCTACCTCTCGTGTAGATAGCCCAGTTATAGAGGCTCTAAATCCTGTTTTGTGTCTCCACCATACAAGACCAATTCACTTTAGTGTCCAATCTCAGAAAATAGTTTTTGAGAAAATATTATTTTGTCAATTCAATGTTAATTATCTTAGTTTTTAGGGTGATTTTAGCTCTATTATATGTCTACCTCTCGTGTATATAGCCCAGTTATAGAGGCTCTAAATCCCGTTTTGTGTCTCCACCATACAAGACCAATTCACTTTAGTGTCCAATCTCAGAAAATAGTTTTTGAGAAAATATTATTTTGTCAATTCAATGTTAATTATCTTAGTTTTTAGGGTGATTTTAGCTAGTTATAGAGGCTCTAAATCCCGTTTTATGTCTCCACCATACAAGACCAATTCACTTTAGTGTCCAATCTCAGAAAATAGTTTTTGAGAAAATATTATTTTGTCAATTCAATGTTAATTATCTTAGTTTTTAGGGTGATTTTAGCTCTATTATATGTCTACCTCTCGTGTAGATAGCCCAGTTATAGAGGCTCTAAATCCCGTTTTGTGTCTCCACCATACAAGACCAATTCACTTTAGTGTCCAATCTCAGAAAATAGTTTTTGAGAAAATATTATTTTGTCAATTCAATGTTAATTATCTTAGTTTTTAGGGTGATTTTAGCTCTATTATATGTCTACCTCTCGTGTAGATAGCCCAGTTATAGAGGCTCTAAATCCCGTTTTGTGTCTCCACCATACAAGACCAATTCACTTTAGTGTCCAATCTCAGAAAATAGTTTTTGAGAAAATATTATTTTGTCAATTCAATGTTAATTATCTTAGTTTTTAGGGTGATTTTAGCTAGTTATAGAGGCTCTAAATCCCGTTTTATGTCTGCACCATACAAGACCAATTCACTTTAGTGTCCAATCTCAGAAAATAGTTTTTGAGAAAATATTATTTTGTCAATTCAGTGTTAATTATCTTAGTTTGTAGGGTGATTTTAGCTCTATTATATGTCTACCTCTCGTGTAGATAGCCCAGTTATAGAGGCTCTAAATCCCGTTTTGTGTCTCCACCATACAAGACCAATTCACTTTAGTGTCCAATCTCAGAAAATAGTTTTTGAGAAAATATTATTTTGTCAATTCAATGTTAATTATCTTAGTTTTTAGGGTGATTTTAGCTCTATTATATGTCTACCTCTCATGTAGATAGCCCAGTTATAGAGGCTCTAAATCCCGTTTTGTGTCTCCACCATACAAGACCAATTCACTTTAGTGTCCAATCTCAGAAAATAGTTTTTGAGAAAATATTATTTTGTCAATTCAATGTTAATTATCTTAGTTTTTAGGGTGATTTTAGCTAGTTATAGAGGCTCTAAATCCCGTTTTATGTCTCCACCATACAAGACCAATTCACTTTAGTGTCCAATCTCAGAAAATAGTTTTTGAGAAAATATTATTTTGTCAATTCAATGTTAATTATCTTAGTTTTTAGGGTGATTTTAGCTCTATTATATGTCTACCTCTCGTGTAGATAGCCCAGTTATAGAGGCTCTAAATCCCGTTTTGTGTCTCCACCATACAAGACCAATTCACTTTAGTGTCCAATCTCAGAAAATAGTTTTTGAGAAAATATTATTTTGTCAATTCAATGTTAATTATCTTAGTTTTTAGGGTGATTTTAGCTCTATTATATGTCTACCTCTCGTGTAGATAGCCCAGTTATAGAGGCTCCAAATCCCGTTTTGTGTCTCCACCATACAAGACCAATTCACTTTAGTGTCCAATCTCAGAAAATAGTTTTTGAGAAAATATTATTTTGTCAATTCAATGTTAATTATCTTAGTTTTTAGGGTGATTTTAGCTCTATTATATGTCTACCTCTCGTGTAGATAGCCCAGTTATAGAGGCTCTAAATCCCGTTGTGTGTCTCCACCATACAAGACCAATTCACTTTAGTGTCCAATCTCAGAAAATAGTTTTTGAGAAAATATTATTTTGTCAATTCAATGTTAATTATCTTAGTTTTTAGGGTGATTTTAGCTCTATTATATGTCTACCTCTCGTGTACATAGCCCAGTTATAGAGGCTCTAAATCCCGTTTTGTGTCTCCACCATACAAGACCAATTCACTTTAGTGTCCAATCTCAGAAAATAGTTTTTGAGAAAATATTATTTTGTCAATTCAATGTTAATTATCTTAGTTTTTAGGGTGATTTTAGCTCTATTATATGTCTACCTCTCGTGTAGATAGCCCAGTTATAGAGGCTCTAAATCCCGTTCTGTGTCTCCACCATACAAGACCAATTCACTTTAGTGTCCAATCTCAGAAAATAGTTTTTGAGAAAATATTATTTTATCAATTCAATGTTAATTATCTTAGTTTTTAGGGTGATTTTAGCTAGTTATAGAGGCTCTAAATCCCGTTTTATGTCTCCACCATACAAGACCAATTCACTTTAGTGTCCAATCTCAGAAAATAGTTTTTGAGAAAATATTATTTTGTCAATTCAATGTTAATTATCTTAGTTTTTAGGGTGATTTTAGCTCTACTATATGTCTACCTCTCGTGTAGATAGCCCAGTTATAGAGGCTCTAAATCCCGTTTTGTGTCTCCACCATACAAGACCAATTCACTTTAGTGTCCAATCTCAGAAAATAGTTTTTGAGAAAATATTATTTTGTCAATTCAATGTTAATTATCTTAGTTTTTAGGGTGATTTTAGCTCTATTATATGTCTACCTCTCGTGTAGATAGCCCAGTTATAGAGGCTCTAAATCCCGTTTTGTGTCTCCACCATACAAGACCAATTCACTTTAGTGTCCAATCTCAGAAAATAGTTTTTGAGAAAATATTATTTTGTCAATTCAATGTTAATTATCTTAGTTTTTAGGGTGATTTTAGCTAGTTATAGAGGCTCTAAATCCCGTTTTATGTCTCCACCATACAAGACCAATTCACTTTAGTGTCCAATCTCAGAAAATAGTTTTTGAGAAAATATTATTTTGTCAATTCAATGTTAATTATCTTAGTTTTTAGGGTGATTTTAGCTCTATCATATGTCTACCTCTCGTGTAGATAGCCCAGTTATAGAGGCTCTAAATCCCGTTTTGTGTCTCCACCATACAAGACCAATTAACTTTAGTGTCCAATCTCAGAAAATAGTTTTTGAGAAAATATTATTTTGTCAATTCAATGTTAATTATCTTAGTTTGTAGGGTGATTTTAGCTCTATTATATATCTACCTCTCGTGTAGATAGCCCAGTTATAGAGGCTCTAAATCCCGTTTTGTGTCTCCACCATACAAGACCAATTCACTTTAGTGTCCAATCTCAGAAAATAGTTTTTGAGAAAATATTATTTTGTCAATTCAATGTTAATTATCTTAGTTTTTAGGGTGATTTTAGCTCTATTATATGTCTACCTCTCGTGTAGATAGCCCAGTTATAGAGGCTCTAAATCCCGTTTTGTGTCTCCACCATACAAGACCAATTCACTTTAGTGTCCAATCTCAGAAAATAGTTTTTGAGAAAATATTATTTTGTCAATTCAATGTTAATTATCTTAGTTTTTAGGGTGATTTTAGCTCTATTATATGTCTACCTCTCGTGTAGATAGCCCAGTTATAGAGGCTCTAAATCCCGTTTTGTGTCTCCACCATACAAGACCAATTCACTTTAGTGTCCAATCTCAGAAAATAGTTTTTGAGAAAATATTATTTTGTCAATTCAATGTTAATTATCTTAGTGTTTAGGGTGATTTTAGCTCTATGATATGTCTACCTCTCGTGTAGATAGCCCAGTTATAGAGGCTCTAAATCCCGTTTTGTGTCTCCACCATACAAGACCAATTCACTTTAGTGTCCAATCTCAGAAAATAGTTTTTGAGAAAATATTATTTTGTCAATTCAATGTTAATTATCTTAGTTTTTAGGGTGATTTTAGCCCTATTATATGTCTACCTCTCGTGTAGATAGCCCAGTTATAGAGGCTCTAAATCCCGTTTTGTGTCTCCACCATACAAGACCAATTCACTTTAGTGTCCAATCTCAGAAAATAGTTTTTGAGAAAATATTATTTTGTCAATTCAATGTTAATTATCTTAGTTTTTAGGGTGATTTTAGCTAGTTATAGAGGCTCTAAATCCCGTTTTATGTCTCCACCATACAAGACCAATTCACTTTAGTGTCCAATCTCAGAAAATAGTTTTTGAGAAAATATTATTTTGTCAATTCAATGTTAATTATCTTAGTTTTTAGGGTGATTTTAGCTCTATTATATGTCTACCTCTCGTGTAGATAGCCCAGTTATAGAGGCTCTAAATCCCGTTTTGTGTCTCCACCATACAAGACCAATTCAGTTTAGTGTCCAATCTCAGAAAATAGTTTTTGAGAAAATATTATTTTGTCAATTCAATGTTAATTATCTTAGTTTTTAGGGTGATTTTAGCTCTATTATATGTCTACCTCTCGTGTAGATAGCCCAGTTATAGAGGCTCTAAATCCCGTTTTGTGTCTCCACCATACAAGACCAATTCACTTTAGTGTCCAATCTCAGAAAATAGTTTTTGAGAAAATATTATTTTGTCAATTCAATGTTAATTATCTTAGTTTTTAGGGTGATTTTAGCTAGTTATAGAGGCTCTAAATCCCGTTTTATGTATCCACCATACAAGACCAATTCACTTTAGTGTCCAATCTCAGAAAATAGTTTTTGAGAAAATATTATTTTGTCAATTCAATGTTAATTATCTTAGTTTTTAGGGTGATTTTAGCTCTATTATATGTCTACCTCTCGTGTAGATAGCCCAGTTATAGAGGCTCTAAATCCCGTTTTATGTCTCCACCATACAAGACCAATTCACTTTAGTGTCCAATCTCAGAAAATAGTTTTTGAGAAAATATTATTTTGTCAATTCAATGTTAATTATCTTAGTTTTTAGGGTGATTTTAGCTCTATTATATGTCTACCTCTCGTGTAGATAGCCCAGTTATAGAGGCTCTAAATCCCGTTTTGTGTCTCCACCATACAAGACCAATTCACTTTAGTGTCCAATCTCAGAAAATAGTTTTTGAGAAAATATTATTTTGTCAATTCAATGTTAATTATCTTAGTTTTTAGGGTGATTTTAGCTCTATTATATGTCTACCTCTCGTGTAGATAGCCCAGTTATAGAGGCTCTAAATCCCGTTTTGTGTCTCCACCATACAAGACCAATTCACTTTAGTGTCCAATCTCAGAAAATAGTTTTTGAGAAAATATTATTTTGTCAATTCAATGTTAACTAGCCTAGTTTTTAGGGTGATTTTAGTTCTATTATATGTCTACCTCTCGTGTATTAAGATAGCCCAGTTATAGAGGCTCTAAATCCCGTTTTATATCTCCACCATACAAGACCAATTCACTTTAGTGTCCAATCTCAGAAAATAGTTTTGAGAAAATATTATTTTGTCAATTCAATGTTAATTATCTTAGTTTTTAGGGTTATTTTAGCTCTATTATATGTCTACCTCTCGTGTAGATAGCCCAGTTATAGAGGCTCTAAATCCCGTTTTATGTCTCCACCATACAAGACCAATTCACTTTAGTGTCCAATCTCAGAAAATAGTTTTTGAGAAAATATTATTTTGTCAATTCAATGTTAATTATCTTAGTTTTTAGGGTGATTTTAGCTCTATTATATGTCTACCTCTCGTGTAGATAGCCCAGTTATAGAGGCTCTAAATCCCGTTTTGTGTCTCCACCATACAAGACCAATTCACTTTAGTGTCCAATCTCAGAAAATAGTTTTTGAGAAAATATTATTTTGTCAATTCAATGTTAATTATCTTAGTTTTTAGGGTGATTTTAGCTCTATTATATGTCTACCTCTCGTGTAGATAGCCCAGTTATAGAGGCTCTAAATCCCGTTTTGTGTCTCCACCATACAAGACCAATTCACTTTAGTGTCCAATCTCAGAAAATAGTTTTTGAGAAAATATTATTTTGTCAATTCAATGTTAATTATCTTAGTTTTTAGGGTGATTTTAGCTCTATTATATGTCTACCTCTCGTGTAGATAGCCCAGTTATAGAGGCTCTAAATCCCGTTTTGTGTCTCCACCATACAAGACCAATTCACTTTAGTGTCCAATCTCAGAAAATAGTTTTTGAGAAAATATTATTTTGTCAATTCAATGTTAATTATCTTAGTTTTTAGGGTGATTTTAGCTCTATTATATGTCTACCTCTCGTGTAGATAGCCCATTTATAGAGGCTCTAAATCCCGTTTTATGTCTCCACCATACAAGACCAATTCACTTTAGTGTCCAATCTCAGAAAATAGTTTTTGAGAAAATATTATTTTGTCAATTCAATGTTAATTAGCCTAGTTATTAGGGTGATTTTAGCTCTATTATATATCTACCTCTCGTGTAGATAGCCCAGTTATAGAGGCTCTAAATCCCGTTTTATGTCTCCACCATACAAGACCAATTCACTTTAGTGTCCAATCTCAGAAAATATTTTTTGAGAAAATATTATTTTGTCAATTCAATGTTAATTAGCCTAGTTTTTAGGGTGATTTTAGCTCTATTATATGTCTACCTCTCGTGTAGATAGCCCAGTTATAGAGGCTCTAAATCCCGTTTTATGTCTCCACCATACAAGACCAATTCACTTTAGTGTCCAATCTCAGAAAATAGTTTTTGAGAAAATATTATTTTGTCAATTCAATGTTAATTAGCCTAGTTTTTAGGGTGATTTTAGCTCTATTATATGTCTACTTCTCGTGTAGATAGCCCAGTTATAGAGGCTCTAAATCCCGTTTTATGTCTCCACCATACAAGACCAATTCACTTTAGTGTCCAATCTCAGAAAATAGTTTTTGAGAAAATATTATTTTGTCAATTCAATGTTAATTAGCCTAGTTTTTAGGGTGATTTTAGCTCTATTATATGTCTACCTCTCGTGTAGATAGCCCAGTTATAGAGGCTCTAAATCCCGTTTTATGTCTCCACCATGCAAGACCAATTCACTTTAGTGTCCAATCTCAGAAAATAGTTTTTGAGAAAATATTATTTTGTCAATTCAATGTTAATTAGCCTAGTTTTTAGGGTGATTTTAGCTCTATTATATGTCTACCTCTCGTGTAGATAGCCCAGTTATAGAGGCTCTAAATCCCGTTTTATGTCTCCACCATACAAGACCAATTCACTTTAGTGTCCAATCTCAGAAAATAGTTTTTGAGAAAATATTATTTTGTCAATTCAATGTTAATTAGCCTAGTTTTTAGGGTGATTTTAGCTCTATTATATGTCTACCTCTCGTGTAGATAGCCCAGTTATAGAGGCTCTAAATCCCGTTTTATGTCTCCACCATACAAGACCAATTCACTTTAGTGTCCAATCTCAGAAAATAGTTTTTGAAAAAATATTATTTTGTCAATTCAATGTTAATTAGCCTAGTTTTTAGGGTGATTTTAGCTCTATTATATGTCTACCTCTCGTGTAGATAGCCCAGTTATAGAGGCTCTAAATCCCGTTTTATGTCTCAACCATACAAGACCAATTCACTTTAGTGTCCAATCTCAGAAAATAGTTTTTGAGAAATTATTATTTTGTCAATTCAATGTTAATTAGCCTAGTTTTTAGGGTGATTTTAGCTCTATTATATGTCTACCTCTCGTGTAGATAGCCCAGTTATAGAGGCTCTAAATCCCGTTTTATGTCTCCACCATACAAGACCAATTCACTTTAGTGTCCAATCTCAGAAAATAGTTTTTGAGAAAATATTATTTTGTCAATTCAATGTTAATTATCTTAGTTTTTAGGGTGATTTTAGCTCTATTATATGTCTACCTCTCGTGTAGATAGCCCAGTTATAGAGGCTCTAAATCCCGTTTTATGTCTCCACCATACAAGACCAATTCACTTTAGTGTCCAATCTCAGAAAATAGTTTTTGAGAAAATATTATTTTGTCAATTCAATGTTAATTAGCCTAGTTTTTAGGGTGATTTTAGCTCTATTATATGTCTACCTCTCGTGTAGATAGCCCAGTTATAGAGGCTCTAAATCCCGTTTTATGTCTCCACCATACAAGACCAATTCACTTTAGTGTCCAATCTCAGAAAATAGTTTTTGAGAAAATATTATTTTGTCAATTCAATGTTAATTAGCCTAGTTTTTAGGGTGATTTTAGCTCTATTATATGTCTACCTCTCGTGTAGATAGCCCAGTTATAGAGGCTCTAAATCCCGTTTTATGTCTCCACCATACAAGACCAATTCACTTTAGTGTCCAATCTCAGAAAATAGTTTTTGAGAAAATATTATTTTGTCAATTCAATGTTAACTAGCCTAGTTTTTAGGGTGATTTTAGTTCTATTATATGTCTACCTCTCGTGTAGATAGCCCAGTTATAGAGGCTCTAAATCCCGTTTTATGTCTCCACCATACAAGACCAATTCACTTTAGTGTCCAATCTCAGAAAATAGTTTTTGAGAAAATATTATTTTGTCAATTCAATGTTAATTAGCCTAGTTTTTAGGGTGATTTTAGCTCTATTATATGTCTACCTCTCGTGTAGATAGCCCAGTTATAGAGGCTCTAAATCCCGTTTTATGTCTCCACCATACAAGACCAATTCACTTTAGTGTCCAATCTCAGAAAATAGTTTTTGAGAAAATATTATTTTGTCAATTCAATGTTAATTAGCCTAGTTTTTAGGGTGATTTTAGCTCTATTATATGTCTACCTCTCGTGTAGATAGCCCAGTTATAGAGGCTCTAAATCCCGTTTTATGTCTCCACCATACAAGACCAATTCACTTTAGTGTCCAATCTCAGAAAATAGTTTTTGAGAAAATATTATTTTGTCAATTCAATGTTAATTAGCCTGGTTTTTAGGGTGATTTTAGCTCTATTATATGTCTACCTCTCGTGTAGATAGCCCAGTTATAGAGGCTCTAAATCCCGTTTATATTATTTTGTCAATTCAATGTTAATTAGCCTAGTTTTTAGGGTGATTTTAGCTCTATTATATGTCTACCTCTCGTGTAGATAGCCCAGTTATAGAGGCTCTAAATCCCGTTTTATGTCTCCACCATACAAGACCAATTCACTTTAGTGTCCAATCTCAGAAAATAGTTTTTGAGAAAATATTATTTTGTCAATTCAATGTTAATTAGCCTAGTTTTTAGGGTGATTTTTAGCTCTATTATATGTCTACCTCTCGTGTAGATAGCCCAGTTATAGAGGCTCTAAATCCCGTTTTATGTCTCCACCATACAAGACCAATTCACTTTAGTGTCCAATCTCAGAAAATAGTTTTTGAGAAAATATTATTTTGTCAATTCAATGTTAATTAGCCTAGTTTTTAGGGTGATTTTTAGCTCTATTATATGTCTACCTCTCGTGTAGATAGCCCAGTTATAGAGGCTCTAAATCCCGTGTTATGTCTCCACCATACAAGACCAATTCACTTTAGTGTCCAATCTCAGAAAATAGTTTTTGAGAAAATAATATTTTGTCAATTCAATGTTAATTAGCCTAGTTTTTAGGGTAATGTTAGCTCTATTATATGTCTACCTCTCATGTAGATAGCCCAGTTATAGAGGCTCTAAATCCCGTTTTATGTCTCCACCATACAAGACCATTAATTCACTTTAGTGTCCAATCTCAGAAAATAGTTTTTGAGAAAATATTATTTTGTCAATTCAATGTTAATTAGCCTAGTTTTTAGGGTGATTTTAGCTCTATTACATGTCTACCTCTCATGTAGATAGCCCAGTTATAGAGGCTCTAAATCCCGTTTTGTGTCTCCACCATACAAGACCAATTCACTTTAGTGTCCAATCTCAGAAAATAGTTTTTGAGAAAATATTATTTTGTCAATTCAATGTTAATTAGCCTAGTTTTTAGGGTGATTTTAGCTCTATTATATGTCTACCTCTCGTGTAGATAGCCCAGTTATAGAGGCTCTAAATCCCGTTTTGTGTCTCCACCATACAAGACCAATTCACTTTAGTGTCCAATCTCAGAAAATAGTTTTTGAGAAAATATTATTTTGTCAATTCAATGTTAATTAGCCTAGTTTTTAGGGTGATTTTAGCTCTATTATATGTCTACCTCTCGTGTAGATAGCCCAGTTATAGAGGCTCTAAATCCCGTTTTCTGTCTCCACCATACAAGACCAATTCACTTTAGTGTCCAATCTCAGAAAATAGTTTTTGAGAAAATATTATTTTGTCAATTCAATGTTAATTAGCCTAGTTTTTAGGGTGATTTTAGCTCTATTATATGTCTACCTCTCGTGTAGATAGCCCAGTTATAGAGGCTCTAAATCCTGTTTTGTGTCTCCACCATACAAGGCCAATTCACTTTAGTGTCCAATCTCAGAAAATAGTTTTTGAGAAAATATTATTTTGTCAATTCAATGTTAATTAGCCTAGTTTTTAGGGTGATTTTAGCTCTATTATATGTCTACCTCTCGTGTAGATAGCCCAGTTATAGAGGCTCTAAATCCCGTTTTATGTCTCCACCATACAAGACCAATTCACTTTAGTGTCCAATCTCAGAAAATAGTTTTTGAGAAAATATTATTTTGTCAATTCAATGTTAATTAGCCTAGTTTTTAGGGTGATTTTAGCTCTATTATATGTCTACCTCTCGTGTAGATAGCCCAGTTATAGAGGCTCTAAATCCCGTTTTATGTCTCCACCATACAAGACCAATTCACTTTAGTGTCCAATCTCAGAAAATAGTTTTTGAGAAAATATTATTTTGTCAATTCAATGTTAATTAGCCTGGTTTTTAGGGTGATTTTAGCTCTATTATATGTCTACCTCTCGTGTAGATAGCCCAGTTATAGAGGCTCTAAATCCCGTTTATATTATTTTGTCAATTCAATGTTAATTAGCCTAGTTTTTAGGGTGATTTTAGCTCTATTATATGTCTACCTCTCGTGTAGATAGCCCAGTTATAGAGGCTCTAAATCCCGTTTTATGTCTCCACCATACAAGACCAATTCACTTTAGTGTCCAATCTCAGAAAATAGTTTTTGAGAAAATATTATTTTGTCAATTCAATGTTAATTAGCCTAGTTTTTAGGGTGATTTTTAGCTCTATTATATGTCTACCTCTCGTGTAGATAGCCCAGTTATAGAGGCTCTAAATCCCGTTTTATGTCTCCACCATACAAGACCAATTCACTTTAGTGTCCAATCTCAGAAAATAGTTTTTGAGAAAATATTATTTTGTCAATTCAATGTTAATTAGCCTAGTTTTTAGGGTGATTTTTAGCTCTATTATATGTCTACCTCTCGTGTAGATAGCCCAGTTATAGAGGCTCTAAATCCCGTGTTATGTCTCCACCATACAAGACCAATTCACTTTAGTGTCCAATCTCAGAAAATAGTTTTTGAGAAAATAATATTTTGTCAATTCAATGTTAATTAGCCTAGTTTTTAGGGTAATGTTAGCTCTATTATATGTCTACCTCTCATGTAGATAGCCCAGTTATAGAGGCTCTAAATCCCGTTTTATGTCTCCACCATACAAGACCATTAATTCACTTTAGTGTCCAATCTCAGAAAATAGTTTTTGAGAAAATATTATTTTGTCAATTCAATGTTAATTAGCCTAGTTTTTAGGGTGATTTTAGCTCTATTACATGTCTACCTCTCATGTAGATAGCCCAGTTATAGAGGCTCTAAATCCCGTTTTGTGTCTCCACCATACAAGACCAATTCACTTTAGTGTCCAATCTCAGAAAATAGTTTTTGAGAAAATATTATTTTGTCAATTCAATGTTAATTAGCCTAGTTTTTAGGGTGATTTTAGCTCTATTATATGTCTACCTCTCGTGTAGATAGCCCAGTTATAGAGGCTCTAAATCCCGTTTTGTGTCTCCACCATACAAGACCAATTCACTTTAGTGTCCAATCTCAGAAAATAGTTTTTGAGAAAATATTATTTTGTCAATTCAATGTTAATTAGCCTAGTTTTTAGGGTGATTTTAGCTCTATTATATGTCTACCTCTCGTGTAGATAGCCCAGTTATAGAGGCTCTAAATCCCGTTTTCTGTCTCCACCATACAAGACCAATTCACTTTAGTGTCCAATCTCAGAAAATAGTTTTTGAGAAAATATTATTTTGTCAATTCAATGTTAATTAGCCTAGTTTTTAGGGTGATTTTAGCTCTATTATATGTCTACCTCTCGTGTAGATAGCCCAGTTATAGAGGCTCTAAATCCTGTTTTGTGTCTCCACCATACAAGGCCAATTCACTTTAGTGTCCAATCTCAGAAAATAGTTTTTGAGAAAATATTATTTTGTCAATTCAATGTTAATTAGCCTAGTTTTTAGGGTGATTTTAGCTCTATTATATGTCTACCTCTCGTGTAGATAGCCCAGTTATAGAGGCTCTAAATCCCGTTTATATTATTTTGTCAATTCAATGTTAATTAGCCTAGTTTTTAGGGTGATTTTAGCTCTATTATATGTCTACCTCTCGTGTAGATAGCCCAGTTATAGAGGTTCTAAATCCCGTTTTGTGTCTCCACCATACAAGACCAATTCACTTTAGTGTCCAATCTCAGAAAATAGTTTTTGAGAAAATATTATTTTGTCAATTCAATGTTAATTAGCCTAGTTTTTAGGGTGATTTTAGCTCTATTATATGTCTACCTCTCGTGTAGATAGCCCAGTTATAGAGGCTCTAAATCCCGTTTTGTGTCTCCACCATACAAGACCAATTCACTTTAGTGTCCAATCTCAGAAAATAGTTTTTGAGAAAATATTATTTTGTCAATTCAATGTTAATTAGCCTAGTTTTTAGGGTGATTTTAGCTCTATTATATGTCTACCTCTCGTGTAGATAGCCCAGTTATAGAGGCTCTAAATCCCGTTTTGTGTCTCCACCATACAAGACCAATTCACTTTAGTGTCCAATCTCAGAAAATAGTTTTTGAGAAAATATTATTTTGTCAATTCAATGTTAATTAGCCTAGTTTTTAGGGTGATTTTAGCTCTATTATATGTCTACCTCTCGTGTAGATAGCCCAGTTATAGAGGCTCTAAATCCCGTTTTGTGTCTCCACCATACAAGACCAATTCACTTTAGTGTCCAATCTCAGAAAATAGTTTTTGAGAAAATATTATTTTGTCAATTCAATGTTAATTAGCCTAGTTTTTAGGGTGATTTTAGCTCTATTATATGTCTACCTCTCGTGTAGATAGCCCAGTTATAGAGGCTCTAAATCCCATTTTGTGTCTCCACCATACAAGACCAATTCACTTTAGTGTCCAATCTCAGAAAATAGTTTTTGAGAAAATATTATTTTGTCAATTCAATGTTAATTAGCCTAGTTTTTAGGGTGATTTTAGCTCTATTATATGTCTACCTCTCGTGTAGATAGCCCAGTTATAGAGGCTCTAAATCCCGTTTTATGTCTCCACCATACAAGACCAATTCACTTTAGTGTCCAATCTCAGAAAATAGTTTTTGAGAAAATATTATTTTGTCAATTCAATGTTAATTAGCCTAGTTTTTAGGGTGATTTTAGCTCTATTATATGTCTACCTCTCGTGTAGATAGCCCAGTTATAGAGGCTCTAAATCCCGTTTTATGTCTCCACCATACAAGACCAATTCACTTTAGTGTCCAATCTCAGAAAATAGTTTTTGAGAAAATATTATTTTGTCAATTCAATGTTAATTAGCCTAGTTTTTAGGGTGATACCAATTCACTTTAGTGTCCAATCTCAGAAAATAGTTTTTGAGAAAATATTATTTTGTCAAATCAATGTTAATTAGCCTAGTTTTTAGGGTGATTTTAGCTCTATTATATGTCTACCTCTCGTGTAGATAGCCCAGTTATAGAGGCTTTAAATCCCGTTTTGTGTCTCCACCATACAAGACCAATTCACTTTAGTGTCCAATCTCAGAAAATAGTTTTTCAGAAAATATTATTTTGTCAATTCAATGTTAATTAGCCTAGTTTTTAGGGTGATTTTAGCTCTATTATATGTCTACCTCTCGTGTAGATAGCCCAGTTATAGAGGCTCTAAATCCCGTTTTGTGTCTCCACCATACAAGACCAATTCACTTTAGTGTCCAATCTCAGAAAATAGTTTTTGAGAAAATATTATTTTGTCAATTCAATGTTAATTA
Organism: Lithodes maja; assembly: GCA_037953745.1. Classification (NCBI taxonomy): domain Eukaryota; kingdom Metazoa; phylum Arthropoda; class Malacostraca; order Decapoda; family Lithodidae; genus Lithodes; species Lithodes maja. Next base: position 14,513 of record JBAKBP010024273.1, read on the forward strand.
GCCTAGTTTTTACGGTGATTTTAGCTCTATTATATGTCTACCTCTCGTGTAGATAGCCCAGTTATAGAGGCTCTAAATCCCGTTTTATGTCTCCACCATGCAAGACCAATTCACTTTAGTGTCCAATCTCAGAAAATAGTTTTTGAGAAAATATTATTTTGTCAATTCAATGTTAATTAGCCTAGTTTTTAGGGTGATTTTAGCTCTATTATATGTCTACCTCTCGTGTAGATAGCCCAGTTATAGAGGCTCTAAATCCCGTTTTATGTCTCCACCATACAAGACCAATTCACTTTAGTGTCCAATCTCAGAAAATAGTTTTTGAGAAAATATTATTTTGTCAATTCAATGTTAATTAGCCTAGTTTTTAGGGTGATTTTAGCTCTATTATATGTCTACCTCTCATGTAGATAGCCCAGTTATAGAGGCTCTAAATCCCGTTTTATGTCTCCACCATACAAGACCAATTCACTTTAGTGTCCAATCTCAGAAAATAGTTTTTGAGAAAATATTATTTTGTCAATTCAATGTTAATTAGCCTAGTTTTTAGGGTGATTTTAGCTCTATTATATATCTACCTCTCGTGTAGATAGCCCAGTTATAGAGGCTCTAAATCCCGTTTTATGTCTCCACCATACAAGACCAATTCACTTTAGTGTCCAATCTCAGAAAATAGTTTTTGAGAAAATATTATTTTGTCAATTCAATGTTAATTAGCCTAGTTTTTAGGGTGATTTTAGCTCTATTATATATCTACCTCTCGTGTAGATAGCCCAGTTATAGAGGCTCTAAATCCCGTTTTATGTCTCCACCATACAAGACCAATTCACTTTAGTGTCCAATCTCAGAAAATAGTTTTTGAGAAAATATTATTTTGTCAATTCAATGTTAATTAGCTTAGTTTTTAGGGTGATTTTAGCTCTATTATATGTCTACCTCTCGTGTAGATAACCCAGTTATAGAGGCTCTAAATCCTGTTTATATTATTTTGTCAATTCAATGTTAATTAGCCTAGTTTTTAGGGTGATTTTAGCTCTATTATATGTCTACCTCTCGTGTAGATAGCCCAGTTATAGAGGCTCTAAATCCCGTTTTATGTCTCCACCATACAAGACCAATTCACTTTAGTGGCCAATCTCAGAAAATAGTTTTTGAGAAAATATTATTTTGTCAATTCAATGTTAATTAGCCTAGTTTTTAGGGTGATTTTAGCTCTATTATATGTCTACCTCTCGTGTAGATAGCCCAGTTATAGAGGCTCTAAATCTCGTTTTATGTCTCCACCATGCAAGACCAATTCACTTTAGTGTCCAATCTCAGAAAATAGTTTTTGAGAAAATATTATTTTGTCAATTCAATGTTAATTAGCGTAGTTTTTAGGGTGATTTTAGCTCTATTATATGTCTACCTCTCGTGTAGATAGCCCAGTTATAGAGGCTCTAAATCCCGTTTTATGTCTCCACCATACAAGACCAATTCACTTTAGTGTCCAATCTCAGAAAATAGTTTTTGAGAAAATATTATTTTGTCAATTCAATGTTAATTAGCCTAGTTTTTAGGGTGATTTTAGCTCTATTATATGTCTACCTCTCGTGTAGATAGCCCAGTTATAGAGGCTCTAAATCCCGTTTTATGTCTCCACCATACAAGACCAATTCACTTTAGTGTCCAATCTCAGAAAATAGTTTTTGAAAAAATATTTTTTTGTCAATTCAATGTTAATTAGCCTAGTTTTTAGGGTGATTTTAGCTCTATTATATGTCTACCTCTCGTGTAGATAGCCCAGTTATAGAGGCTCTAAATCCCGTTTTATGTCTCAACCATACAAGACCAATTCACTTTAGTGTCCAATCTCAGAAAATAGTTTTTGAGAAATTATTATTTTGTCAATTCAATGTTAATTAGCCTAGTTTTTAGGGTGATTTTAGCTCTATTATATGTCTACCTCTCGTGTAGATAGCCCAGTTATAGAGGCTCTAAATCCCGTTTTATGTCTCCACCATACAAGACCAATTCACTTTAGTGTCCAATCTCAGAAAATAGTTTTTGAGAAAATATTATTTTGTCAATTCAATGTTAATTATCTTAGTTTTTAGGGTGAATTTAGCTCTATTATATGTCTACCTCTCGTGTAGATAGCCCAGTTATAGAGGCTCTAAATCCCGTTTTATGTCTCCACCATACAAGACCAATTCACTTTAGTGTCCAATCTCAGAAAATAGTTTTTGAGAAAATATTATTTTGTCAATTCAATGTTAATTAGCCTAGTTTTTAGGGTGATTTTAGCTCTATTATATGTCTACCTCTCGTGTAGATAGCCCAGTTATAGAGGCTCTAAATCCCGTTTTATGTCTCCACCATACAAGACCAATTCACTTTAGTGTCCAATCTCAGAAAATAGTTTTTGAGAAAATATTATTTTGTCAATTCAATGTTAATTAGCCTAGTTTTTAGGGTGATTTTAGCTCTATTATATGTCTACCTCTCGTGTAGATAGCCCAGTTATAGAGGCTCTAAATCCCGTTTTATGTCTCCACCATACAAGACCAATTCACTTTAGTGTCCAATCTCAGAAAATAGTTTTTGAGAAAATATTATTTTGTCAATTCAATGTTAACTAGCCTAGTTTTTAGGGTGATTTTAGTTCTATTATATGTCTACCTCTCGTGTAGATAGCCCAGTTATAGAGGCTCTAAATCCCGTTTTATGTCTCCACCATACAAGACCAATTCACTTTAGTGTCCAATCTCAGAAAATAGTTTTTGAGATAATATTATTTTGTCAATTCAATGTTAATTAGCCTAGTTTTTAGGGTGATTTTAGCTCTATTATATGTCTACCTCTCGTGTAGATAGCCCAGTTATAGAGGCTCTAAATCCCGTTTTATGTCTCCACCATACAAGACCAATTCACTTTAGTGTCCAATCTCAGAAAATAGTTTTTGAGAAAATATTATTTTGTCAATTCAATGTTAATTAGCCTAGTTTTTAGGGTGATTTTAGCTCTATTATATGTCTACCTCTCGTGTAGATAGCCCAGTTATAGAGGCTCTAAATCCCGTTTTATGTCTCCACCATACAAGACCAATTCACTTTAGTGTCCAATCTCAGAAAATAGTTTTTGAGAAAATATTATTTTGTCAATTCAATGTTAATTAGCCTGGTTTTTAGGGTGATCTTAGCTCTATTATATGTCTACCTCTCGTGTAGATAGCCCAGTTATAGAGGCTCTAAATCCCGTTTATATTATTTTGTCAATTCAATGTTAATTAGCCTAGTTTTTAGGGTGATTTTAGCTCTATTATATGTCTACCTCTCGTGTAGATAGCCCAGTTATAGAGGCTCTAAATCCCGTTTTATGTCTCCACCATACAAGACCAATTCACTTTAGTGTCCAATCTCAGAAAATAGTTTTTGAGAAAATATTATTTTGTCAATTCAATGTTAATTAGCCTAGTTTTTAGGGTGATTTTTAGCTCTATTATATGTCTACCTCTCGTGTAGATAGCCCAGTTATAGAGGCTCTAAATCCCGTTTTATGTCTCCACCATACAAGACCAATTCACTTTAGTGTCCAATCTCAGAAAATAGTTTTTGAGAAAATATTATTTTGTCAATTCAATGTTAATTAGCCTAGTTTTTAGGGTGATTTTTAGCTCTATTATATGTCTACCTCTCGTGTAGATAGCCCAGTTATAGAGGCTCTAAATCCCGTTTTATGTCTCCACCATACAAGACCAATTCACTTTAGTGTCCAATCTCAGAAAATAATTTTTGAGAAAATAATATTTTGTCAATTCAATGTTAATTAGCCTAGTTTTTAGGGTAATGTTAGCTCTATTATATGTCTACCTCTCATGTAGATAGCCCAGTTATAGAGGCTCTAAATCCCGTTTTATGTCTCCACCATACAAGACCATTAATTCACTTTAGTGTCCAATCTCAGAAAATAGTTTTTGAGAAAATATTATTTTGTCAATTCAATGTTAATTAGCCTAGTTTTTAGGGTGATTTTAGCTCTATTACATGTCTACCTCTCATGTAGATAGCCCAGTTATAGAGGCTCTAAATCCCGTTTTATGTCTCCACCATACAAGACCAATTCACTTTAGTGTCCAATCTCAGAAAATAGTTTTTGAGAAAATATTATTTTGTCAATTCAATGTTAATTAGCCTAGTTTTTAGGGTGATTTTAGCTCTATTATATGTCTACCTCTCGTGTAGATAGCCCAGTTATAGAGGCTCTAAATCCCGTTTTATGTCTCCACCATACAAAACCAATTCACTTTAGTGTCCAATCTCAGAAAATAGTTTTTGAGAAAATATTATTTTGTCAATTCAATGTTAATTAGCCTAGTTTTTAGGGTGATACCAATTCACTTTAGTGTCCAATCTCAGAAAATAGTTTTTGAGAAAATATTATTTTGTCAAATCAATGTTAATTAGCCTAGTTTTTAGGGTGATTTTAGCTCTATTATATGTCTACCTCTCGTGTAGATAGCCCAGTTATAGAGGCTTTAAATCCCGTTTTGTGTCTCCACCATACAAGACCAATTCACTTTAGTGTCCAATCTCAGAAAATAGTTTTTCAGAAAATATTATTTTGTCAATTCAATGTTAATTAGCCTAGTTTTTAGGGTGATTTTAGCTCTATTATATGTCTACCTCTCGGGTAGATAGCCCAGTTATAGAGGCTCTAAATCCCGTTTTGTGTCTCCACCATACAAGACCAATTCACTTTAGTGTCCAATCTCAGAAAATAGTTTTTGAGAAAATATTATTTTGTCAATTCAATGTTAATTAGCCTAGTTTTTACGGTGATTTTAGCTCTATTATATGTCTACCTCTCGTGTAGATAGCCCAGTTATAGAGGCTCTAAATCCCGTTTTATGTCTCCACCATACAAGACCAATTCACTTTAGTGTCCAATCTCAGAAAATAGTTTTTGAGAAAATATTATTTTGTCAATTCAATGTTAATTAGCCTAGTTTTTAGGGTGATTTTAGCTCTATTATATGTCTACCTCTCGTGTAGATAGCCCAGTTATAGAGGCTCTAAATCCCGTTTTATGTCTCCACCATACAAGACCAATTCACTTTAGTGTCCAATCTCAGAAAATAGTTTTTGAGAAAATATTATTTTGTCAATTCAATGTTAATTAGCCTAGTTTTTAGGGTGATTTTAGCTCTATTATATGTCTACCTCTCATGTAGATAGCCCAGTTATAGAGGCTCTAAATCCCGTTTTATGTCTCCACCATACAAGACCAATTCACTTTAGTGTCCAATCTCAGAAAATAGTTTTTGAGAAAATATTATTTTGTCAATTCAATGTTAATTAGCCTAGTTTTTAGGGTGATTTTAGCTCTATTATATATCTACCTCTCGTGTAGATAGCCCAGTTATAGAGGCTCTAAATCCCGTTTTATGTCTCCACCATACAAGACCAATTCACTTTAGTGTCCAATCTCAGAAAATAGTTTTTGAGAAAATATTATTTTGTCAATTCAATGTTAATTAGCCTAGTTTTTAGGGTGATTTTAGCTCTATTATATATCTACCTCTCGTGTAGATAGCCCAGTTATAGAGGCTCTAAATCCCGTTTTATGTCTCCACCATACAAGACCAATTCACTTTAGTGTCCAATCTCAGAAAATAGTTTTTGAGAAAATATTATTTTGTCAATTCAATGTTAATTAGCCTAGTTTTTAGGGTGATTTTAGCTCTATTATATGTCTACCTCTCGTGTAGATAACCCAGTTATAGAGGCTCTAAATCCCGTTTATATTATTTTGTCAATTCAATGTTAATTAGCCTAGTTTTTAGGGTGATTTTAGCTCTATTATATGTCTACCTCTCGTGTAGATAGCCCAGTTATAGAGGCTCTAAATCCCGTTTTATGTCTCCACCATACAAGACCAATTCACTTTAGTGGCCAATCTCAGAAAATAGTTTTTGAGAAAATATTATTTTGTCAATTCACTGTTAATTAGCCTAGTTTTTAGGGTGATTTTAGCTCTATTATATGTCTACCTCTCGTGTAGATAGCCCAGTTATAGAGGCTCTAAATCCCATGTTATGTCTCCACCATACAAGACCAATTCACTTTAGTGTCCAATCTCAGAAAATAGTTTTTGAGAAAATATTATTTTGTCAATTCAATGTTAATTAGCCTAGTTTTTAGGGTGATTTTAGCTCTATTATATGTCTACCTCTCGTGTAGATAGCCCAGTTATAGAGGCTCTAAATCCCGTTTTATGTCTCCACCATACAAGACCAATTCACTTTAGTGTCCAATCTCAGAAAATAGTTTTTGAGAAAATATTATTTTGTCAATTCAATGTTAATTAGCCTAGTTTTTAGGGTGATTTTAGCTCTATTATATGTCTACCTCTCGTGTAGATATCCCAGTTATAGAGGCTCTAAATCCCGTTTTATGTCTCCACCATACAAGACCAATTCACGTTAGTGTCCAATCTCAGAAAATAGTTTTTGAGAAAATATTATTTTGTCAATTCAATGTTAATTAGCCTAGTTTTTAGGGTGCTTTTAGCTCTATTATATGTCTACCTCTCGTGTAGATAGCCCAGTTATAGAGGCTCTAAATCCCGTTTTATGTCTCCACCATACAAGACCAATTCACTTTAGTGTCCAATCTCAGAAAATAGTTTTTGAGAAAATATTATTTTGTCAATTCAATGTTAATTAGCCTAGTTTTTAGGGTGATTTTAGCTCTATTATATGTCTACCTCTCGTGTAGATAGCCCAGTTATAGAGGCCTAAATCCCGTTTTGTGTCTCCACCATACAAGACCAATTCACTTTAGTGTCCAATCTCAGAAAATAGTTTTTGAGAAAATATTATTTTGTCAATTCAATGTTAATTAGCCTAGTTTTTAGGGTGATTTTAGCTCTATTATATGTCTACCTCTCGTGTAGATAGCCCAGTTATAGAGGCTCTAAATCCCGTTTTATGTCTCCACCATACAAGACCAATTCACTTTAGTGTCCAATCTCAGAAAATAGTTTTTGAGAAAATATTATTTTGTCAATTCAATGTTAATTAGCCTAGTTTTTAGGGTGATTTTAGCTCTATTATATATCTACCTCTCGTGTAGATAGCCCAGTTATAGAGGCTCTAAATCCCGTTTTATGTCTCCACCATACAAAGACCAATTCACTTTAGTGTCCAATCTCAGAAAATAGTTTTTGAGAAAATATTATTTTGTCAATTCAATGTTAATTAGCCTAGTTTTTAGGGTGATTTTAGCTCTATTATATGTCTACCTCTCGTGTAGATAGCCCAGTTATAGAGGCTCTAAATCCCGTTTATATTATTTTGTCAATTCAATGTTAATTAGCCTAGTTTTTAGGGTGATTTTAGCTCTATTATATGTCTACCTCTCGTGTAGATAGCCCAGTTATAGAGGCTCTAAATCCCGTTTTATGTCTCCACCATACAAGACCAATTCACTTTAGTGTCCAATCTCAGAAAATAGTTTTTGAGAAAATATTATTTTGTCAATTTAATTTTAATTGAAGTGGTGGTGGACAGGAGTGAATGGAGAATGCTTGTGAATAGTTGAGTGAACACGTGGTCATTTGGAGTAAGGGGTCGGGCGCAAGTTTGACTAGATAATAGTCCATCAGGCGCCTGGCCCGGGGGGACGATTAATATGAAGGGTGTGCCTGGAAGTGTGGTGGGAGGGCTTGTGGCTTTGGCTCCGCTGCATGTCTGCCTGCCGAGATCGGAACCTCTCCGGGTGGTCAGGGGCCGGGGGAGTGCTGGAGCGACCTTGGTAACCCTGGTCTCTGGGTCTTCTCCTGGGTGACCTGGATGTGTGTGAGTTTGTGTTTTTTATCTGTGTTTATTTTTTGTTTTATGTTGTTTTTGTATTTTCCCTGTTCTTGCTCTGTCTTGAGTCGGCTACCCCCAAAATGGGGATTGGGCCTGAGCATATAGATAGATAGATAGATAGAATGTTAATTAGCCTAGTTTTTAGGATGATTTTAGCTCTATTATATGTCTACCTCTCGTGTAGATAGCCCAGTTATAGAGGCTCTAAATCCCGTTTTATGTCTCCACCATACAAGACCAATTCACTTTAGTGTCCAATCTCAGAAAATAGTTTTTGAGAAAATATTATTTTGTCAATTCAATGTAAATTAGCCTAGTTTTTAGGGTGATTTTAGCTCTATTATATGTCTACCTCTCGTGTAGATAGCCCAGTTATAGAGGCTCTAAATCCCGTTTTATGTCTCCACCATACAAGACCAATTCACTTTAGTGTCCAATCTCAGAAAATAGTTTTTGAGAAAAATATTATTTTGTCAATTCAATGTTAATTAGCCAAGTTTTTAGGGTGATTTTAGCTCTATTATATGTCTACCTCTCGTGTAGATAGCCCAGTTATAGAGGCTCTAAATCCCGTTTTATGTCTCCACCATACAAGACCAATTCACTTTAGTGTCCAATCTCAGAAAATAGTTTTTGAGAAAATATTATTTTGTCAATTCAATGTTAATTAGCCTAGTTTTTAGGGTGATTTTAGCTCTATTATATGTCTACCTCTCGTGTAGATAGCCCAGTTATAGAGGCTCTAAATTCCGTTTATATTATTTTGTCAATTCAATGTTAATTAGCCTAGTTTTTAGGGTGATTTTAGCTCTATTATATGTCTACCTCTCATGTAGATAGCCCAGTTATAGAGGCTCTAAATCCCGTTTTATGTCTCCACCATACAAGACCAATTCACTTTAGTGTCCAATCTCAGAAAATAGTTTTTGAGAAAATATTATTTTGTCAATTCAATGTTAACTAGCCTAGTTTTTAGGGTGATTTTAGTTCTATTATATGTCTACCTCTCGTGTAGATAGCCCAGTTATAGAGGCTCTAAATCCCGTTTTATGTCTCCACCATACAAGACCAATTCACTTTAGTGTCCAATCTCAGAAAATAGTTTTTGAGAAAATATTATTTTGTCAATTCAATGTTAATTAGCCTAGTTTTTAGGGTGATTTTAGCTCTATTATATGTCTACCTCTCGTGTAGATAGCCCAGTTATAGAGGCTCTAAATCCCGTTTTATGTCTCCACCATACAAGACCAATTCACTTTAGTGTCCAATCTCAGAAAATAGTTTTTGAGAAAATATTATTTTGTCAATTCAATGTTAATTAGCCTAGTTTTTAGGGTGATTTTAGCTCTATTATATGTCTACCTCTCGTGTAGATAGCCCAGTTATAGAGGCTCTAAATCCCGTTTTATGTCTCCACCATACAAGACCAATTCACTTTAGTGTCCAATCTCAGAAAATAGTTTTTGAGAAAATATTATTTTGTCAATTCAATGTTAATTAGCCTAGTTTTTAGGGTGATTTTAGCTCTATTATATGTCTACCTCTCGTGTAGATAGCCCAGTTATAGAGGCTCTAAATCCCGTTTATATTATTTTGTCAATTCAATGTTAATTAGCCTAGTTTTTAGGGTGATTTTAGCTCTATTATATGTCTACCTCTCGTGTAGATAGCCCAGTTATAGAGGCTCTAAATCCCGTTTTATGTCTCCACCATACAAGACCAATTCACTTTAGTGTCCAATCTCAGAAAATAGTTTTTGAGAAAATATTATTTTGTCAATTCAATGTTAATTAGCCTAGTTTTTAGGGTGATTTTTAGCTCTATTATATGTCTACCTCTCGTGTAGATAGCCCAGATATAGAGGCTCTAAATCCCGTTTTATGTCTCCACCATACAAGACCAATTCACTTTAGTGTCCAATCTCAGAAAATAGTTTTTGAGAAAATATTATTTTGTCAATTCAATGTTAATTAGCCTAGTTTTTAGGGTGATTTTTAGCTCTATTATATGTCTACCTCTCGTGTAGATAGCCCAGTTATAGAGGCTCTAAATCCCGTTTTATGTCTCCACCATACAAGACCAATTCACTTTAGTGTCCAATCTCAGAAAATAGTTTTTGAGAAAATAATATTTTGTCAATTCAATGTTAATTAGCCTAGTTTTTAGGGTAATTTTAGCTCTATTATATGTCTACCTCTCATGTAGATAGCCCAGTTATAGAGGCTCTAAATCCCGTTTTATGTCTCCACCATACAAGACCATTAATTCACTTTAGTGTCCAATCTCAGAAAATAGTTTTTGAGAAAATATTATTTTGTCAATTCAATGTTAATTAGCCTAGTTTTTAGGGTGATTTTAGCTCTATTACATGTCTACCTCTCATGTAGATAGCCCAGTTATAGAGGCTCTAAATCCCGTTTTGTGTCTCCACCATACAAGACCAATTCACTTTAGCGTCCAATCTCAGAAAATAGTTTTTGAGAAAATATTATTTTGTCAATTCAATGTTAATTAGCCTAGTTTTTAGGGTGATTTTAGCTCTATTATATGTCTACCTCTCGTGTAGATAGCCCAGTTATAGAGGCTCTAAATCCCGTTTTGTGTCTCCACCATACAAGACCAATTCACTTTAGTGTCCAATCTCAGAAAATAGTTTTTGAGAAAATATTATTTTGTCAATTCAATGTTAATTAGCCTAGTTTTTAGGGTGATTTTAGCTCTATTATATGTCTACCTCTCGTGTAGATAGCCCAGTTATAGAGGCTCTAAATCCCGTTTTGTGTCTCCACCATACAAGACCAATTCACTTTAGTGTCCAATCTCAGAAAATAGTTTTTGAGAAAATATTATTTTGTCAATTCAATGTTAATTAGCCTAGTTTTTAGGGTGATTTTAGCTCTATTATATGTCTACCTCTCGTGTAGATAGCCCAGTTATAGAGGCTCTAAATCCCGTTTTGTGTCTCCACCATACAAGACCAATTCACTTTAGTGTCCAATCTCAGAAAATAGTTTTTGAGAAAATATTATTTTGTCAATTCAATGTTAATTAGCCTAGTTTTTAGGGTGATTTTAGCTCTATTATATGTCTACCTCTCGTGTAGATAGCCCAGTTATAGAGGCTCTAAATCCCGTTTTGTGTCTCCACCATACAAGACCAATTCACTTTAGTGTCCAATCTCAGAAAATAGTTTTTGAGAAAATATTATTTTGTCAATTCAATGTTAATTAGCCTAGTTTTTAGGGTGATTTTAGCTCTATTATATGTCTACCTCTCGTGTAGATAGCCCAGTTATAGAGGCTCTAAATCCCGTTTATATTATTTTGTCAATTCAATGTTAATTAGCCTAGTTTTTAGGGTGATTTTAGCTCTATTATATGTCTACCTCTCGTGTAGATAGCCCAGTTATAGAGGCTCTAAATCCCGTTTTGTGTCTCCACCATACAAGACCAATTCACTTTAGTGTCCAATCTCAGAAAATAGTTTTTGAGAAAATATTATTTTGTCAATTCAATGTTAATTAGCCTAGTTTTTAGGGTGATTTTAGCTCTATTATATGTCTACCTCTCGTGTAGATAGCCCAGTTATAGAGGCTATAAATCCCGTTTTGTGTCTCCACCATACAAGACCAATTCACTTTAGTGTCCAATCTCAGAAAATAGTTTTTGAGAAAATATTATTTTGTCAATTCAATGTTAATTAGCCTAGTTTTTAGGGTGATTTTAGCTCTATTATATGTCTACCTCTCGTGTAGATAGCCCAGTTATAGAGGCTCTAAATCCCGTTTTGTGTCTCCACCATACAAGACCAATTCACTTTAGTGTCCAATCTCAGAAAATAGTTTTTGAGAAAATATTATTTTGTCAATTCAATGTTAATTAGCCTAGTTTTTAGGGTGATTTTAGCTCTATTATATGTCTACCTCTCGTGTAGATAGCCCAGTTATAGAGGCTCTAAATCCCGTTTTGTGTCTCCACCATACAAGACCAATTCACTTTAGTGTCCAATCTCAGAAAATAGTTTTTGAGAAAATATTATTTTGTCAATTGAATGTTAATTAGCCTAGTTTTTAGGGTGATTTTAGCTCTATTATATGTCTACCTCTCGTGTAGATAGCCCAGTTATAGAGGCTCTAAATCCCATTTTGTGTCTCCACCATACAAGGCCAATTCACTTTAGTGTCCAATCTCAGAAAATAGTTTTTGAGAAAATATTATTTTGTCAATTCAATGTTAATTAGCCAAGTTTTTAGGGTGATTTTAGCTCTATTATATGTCTACCTCTCGTGTAGATAGCCCAGTTATAGAGGCTCTAAATCCCGTTTTATGTCTCCACCATACAAGACCAATTCACTTTAGTGTCCAATCTCAGAAAATAGTTTTTGAGAAAATATTATTTTGTCAATTCAATGTTAATTAGCCTAGTTTTTAGGGTGATTTTAGCTCTATTATATATCTACCTCTCGTGTAGATAGCCCAGTTATAGAGGCTCTAAATCCCGTTTTATGTCTCCACCATACAAGACCAATTCACTTTAGTGTCCAATCTCAGAAAATAGTTTTTGAGAAAATATTATTTTGTCAATTCAATGTTAATTAGCCTAGTTTTTAGGGTGATTTTAGCTCTATTATATGTCTACCTCTCGTATAGATAGCCCAGATATAGAGGCTCTAAATCCCGTTTATATTATTTTGTCAATTCAATGTTAATTAGCCTAGTTTTTAGGGTGAATTTAGCTCTATTATATGTCTACCTCTCGTGTAGATAGCCCAGTTATAGAGGCTCTAAATCCCGTTTTATGTCTCCACCATACAAGACCAATTCACTTTAGTGGCCAATCTCAGAAAATAGTTTTTGAGAAAATATTATTTTGTCAATTCAATGTTAATTAGCCTAGTTTTTAGGGTGATTTTAGCTCTATTATATGTCTACCTCTCGTGTAGATAGCCCAGTTATAGAGGCTCTAAATCCTGTGTTATGTCTCCACCATACAAGACCAATTCACTTTAGTGTCCAATCTCAGAAAATAGTTTTTGAGAAAATATTATTTTGTCAATTCAATGTTAATTAGCCTATTTTTTAGGGTGATTTTAGCTCTAATATATGTCTACCTCTCGTGTAGATAGCCCAGTTATAGAGGCTCTAAATCCCGTTTTATGTCTCCACCATACAAGACCAATTCACTTTAGTGTCCAATCTCAGAAAATAGTTTTTGAGAAAATATTATTTTGTCAATTCAATGTTAATTAGCCTAGTTTTTAGGGTGATTTTAGCTCTATTATATGTCTACCTCTCGTGTAGATTGCCCAGTTATAGAGGCTCTAAATCCCGTTTTATGTCTCCACCATACAAGACCAATTCACTTTAGTGTCCAATCTCAGAAAATAGTTTTTGAGAAAATATTATTTTGTCAATTCAATGTTAATTAGCCTAGTTTTTAGGGTGATTTTAGCTCTATTATATGTCTACCTCTCGTGTAGATAGCCCAGTTATAGAGGCTCTAAATCCCGTTTTATGTCTCCACCATACAAGACCAATTCACTTTAGTGTCCAATCTCAGAAAATAGTTTTTGAGAAAATATTATTTTGTCAATTCAATGTTAATTAGCCTAGTTTTTAGGGTGATTTTAGCTCTATTATATGTCTACCTCTCGTGTAGATAGCCCAGTTATAGAGGCTCTAAATCCCGTTGTATGTCTCCACCATACAAGCCCAATTCACTTTAGTGTCCAATCTCAGAAAATAGTTTTTGAGAAAATATTATTTTGTCAATTCAATGTTAATTAGCCTAGTTTTTAGGGTGATTTTAGCTCTATTATATATCTACCTCTCGTGTAGATAGCCCAGTTATAGAGGCTCTAAATCCCGTTTTATGTCTCCACCATACAAGACCAATTCACTTTAGTGTCCAATCTCAGAAAATAGTTTTTGAGAAAATATTATTTTGTCAATTCAATGTTAATTAGCCTAGTTTTTAGGGTGATTTTAGCTCTATTATATGTCTACCTCTCGTGTAGATAGCCCAGTTATAGAGGCTCTAAATCCCGTTTATATTATTTTGTCAATTCAATGTTAATTAGCCTAGTTTTTAGGGTGATTTTAGCTCTATTATATGTCTACCTCTCGTGTAGATAGCCCAGTTATAGAGGCTCTAAATCCCGTTTTATGTCTCCACCATACAAGACCAATTCACTTTAGTGTCCAATCTCAGAAAATAGTTTTTGAGAAAATATTATTTTGTCAATTCAATGTTAATTAGCCTAGTTTTTAGGGTGATTTTAGCTCTATTATATGTCTACCTCTCGTGTAGATAGCCCAGTTATAGAGGCTCTAAATCCCGTTTTATGTCTCCACCATACAAGACCAATTCACTTTAGTGTCCAATCTCAGAAAATAGTTTTTGAGAAAATATTATTTTGTCAATTCAATGTTAATTAGCCTAGTTTTTAGGGTGATTTTAGCTCTATTATATTATGTCTACCTCTCGTGTAGATAGCCCAGTTATAGAGGCTCTAAATCCCGTTTTATGTCTCCACCATACAAGACCAATTCACTTTAGTGTCCAATCTCAGAAAATAGTTTTTGAGAAAATATTATTTTGTCAATTCAATGTTAATTAGCCTAGTTTTTAGGGTGATTTTAGCTCTATTATATGTCTACCTCTCGTGTAGATAGCCCAGTTATAGAGGCTCTAAATCCCGTTTATATTATTTTGTCAATTCAATGTTAATTAGCCTAGTTTTTAGGGTGATTTTAGCTCTATTATATGTCTACCTCTCGTGTAGATAGCCCAGTTATAGAGGCTCTAAATCCCGTTTTATGTCTCCACCATACAAGACCAATTCACTTTAGTGTCCAATCTCAGAAAATAGTTTTTGAGAAAATATTATTTTGTCAATTCAATGTTAATTAGCCTAGTTTTTAGGGTGATTTTAGCTCTATTATATGTCTACCTCTCGTGTAGATAGCCCAGTTATAGAGGCGCTAAATCCCGTTTTATGTCTCCACCATACAAGACCAATTCACTTTAGTGTCCAATCTCAGAAAATAGTTTTTGAGAAAATATTATTTTGTCAATTCAATGTTAATTAGCCTAGTTTTTAGGGTGATTCTAGCTCTATTATATGTCTACCTCTCGTGTAGATAGCCCAGTTATAGAGGCTCTAAATCCCGTTTATATTATTTTGTCAATTCAATGTTAATTAGCCTAGTTTTTAGGGTGATTTTAGCTCTATTATATGTCTACCTCTCGTGTAGATAGCCCAGTTATAGAGGCTCTAAATCCCGTTTTATGTCTCCACCATACAAGACCAATTCACTTTAGTGTCCAATCTCAGAAAATAGTTTTTGAGAAAATATTATTTTGTCAATTCAATGTTAATTAGCCTAGTTTTTAGGGTGATTTTAGCTCTATTATATGTCTACCTCTCGTGTAGATAGCCCAGTTATAGAGGCTCTAAATCCCGTTTTATGTCTCCACCATACAAGACCAATTCACTTTAGTGTCCAATCTCAGAAAATAGTTTTTGAGAAAATATTATTTTGTCAATTCAATGTTAACTAGCCTAGTTTTTAGGGTGATTTTAGTTCTATTATATGTCTACCTCTCGTGTAGATAGCCCAGTTATAGAGGCTCTAAATCCCGTTTTATGTCTCCACCATACAAGACCAATTCTCTTTAGTGTCCAATCTCAGAAAATAGTTTTTGAGAAAATATTATTTTGTCAATTCAATGTTAATTAGCCTAGTTTTTAGGGTGATTTTAGCTCTATTATATGTCTACCTCTCGTGTAGATAGCCCAGTTATAGAGGCTCTAAATCCCGTTTATATTATTTTGTCAATTCAATGTTAATTAGCCTAGTTTTTAGGGTGATTTTAGCTCTATTATATGTCTACCTCTCGTGTAGATAGCCCAGTTATAGAGGCTCTAAATCCCGTTTTATGTCTCCACCATACAAGACCAATTCACTTTAGCGTCCAATCTCAGAAAATAGTTTTTGAGAAAATATTATTTTGTCAATTCAATGTTAATTAGCCTAGTTTTTAGGGTGATTTTAGCTCTATTATATGTCTACCTCTCGTGTAGATAGCCCAGTTATAGAGGCTCTAAATCCCGTTTTATGTCTCCACCATACAAGACCAATTCACTTTAGTGTCCAATCTCAGAAAATAGTTTTTGAGAAAATATTATTTTGTCAATTGAATGTTAATTAGCCTAGTTTTTAGGGTGATTTTAGCTCTATTATATGTCTACCTCTCGTGTAGATAGCCCAGTTATAGAGGCTCTAAATCCCGTTTTATATCTCCACCATACAAGACCAATTCACTTTAGTGTCCAATCTCAGAAAATAGTTTTTGAGAAAATATTATTTTGTCAATTCAATGTTAATTAGCCTAGTTTTTAGGGTGATTTTAGCTCTATTATATGTCTACCTCTCATGTAGATAGCCCAGTTATAGAGGCTCTAAATCCCGTTTTATGTCTCCACCATACAAGACCAATTCACTTTAGTGTCCAATCTCAGAAAATAGTTTTTGAGAAAATATTATTTTGTCAATTCAATGTTAATTAGCCTAGTTTTTAGGGTGATTTTAGCTCTATTATATATCTACCTCTCGTGTAGATAGCCCAGTTATAGAGGCTCTAAATCCCGTGTTATGTCTCCACCATACAAGACCAATTCACTTTAGTGTCCAATCTCAGAAAATAGTTTTTGAGAAAATATTATTTTGTCAATTCAATGTTAATTAGCCTAGTTTTTAGGGTGATTTTAGCTCTATTATATGTCTACCTCTCGTGTAGATAGCCCAGTTATAGAGGCTCTAAATCCCGTTTATATTATTTTGTCAATTCAATGTTAATTAGCCTAGTTTTTAAGGTGATTTTAGCTCTATTATATGTCTACCTCTCGTGTAGATAGCCCAGTTATAGAGGCTCTAAATCCCGTTTTATGTCTCCACCATACAAGACCAATTCACTTTAGTGGCCAATCTCAGAAAATAGTTTTTGAGAAAATATTATTTTGTCAATTCAATGTTAATTAGCCTAGTTTTTAGGGTGATTTTAGCTCTATTATATGTCTACCTCTCGTGTAGATAGCCCAGTTATAGAGGCTCTAAATCCCGTTTTATGTCTCCACCATACAAGACCAATTCACTTTAGTGTCCAATCTCAGAAAATAGTTTTTGAGAAAATATTATTTTGTTAATTCAATGTTAATTAGCCTAGTTTTTAGGGTGATTTTTAGCTCTATTATATGTCTACCTCTCGTGTAGATAGCCCAGTTATAGAGGCTCTAAATCCCGTTTTATGTCTCCACCATACAAGACCAATTCACTTTAGTGTCCAATCTCAGAAAATAGTTTTTGAGAAAATATTATTTTGTCAATTCAATGTTAATTAGCCTAGTTTTTAGGGTGATTTTTAGCTCTATTATATGTCTACCTCTCGTGTAGATAGCCCAGTTATAGAGGCTCTAAATCCCGTGTTATGTCTCCACCATACAAGACCAATTCACTTTAGTGTCCAATCTCAGAAAATAGTTTTTGAGAAAATAATATTTTGTCAATTCAATGTTAATTAGCCTAGTTTTTAGGGTGATTTTAGCTCTATTATATGTCTACCTCTCATGTAGATAGCCCAGTTATAGAGGCTCTAAATCCCGTTTTATGTCTCCACCATACAAGACCATTAATTCACTTTAGTGTCCAATCTCAGAAAATAGTTTTTGAGAAAATATTATTTTGTCAATTCAATGTTAATTAGCCTAGTTTTTAGGGTGATTTTAGCTCTATTACATGTCTACCTCTCATGTAGATAGCCCAGTTATAGAGGCTCTAAATCCCGTTTTGTGTCTCCACCATACAAGACCAATTCACTTTAGCGTCCAATCTCAGAAAATAGTTTTTGAGAAAATATTATTTTGTCAATTCAATGTTAATTAGCCTAGTTTTTAGGGTGATTTTAGCTCTATTATATGTCTACCTCTCGTGTAGATAGCCCAGTTATAGAGGCTCTAAATCCCGTTTTGTGTCTCCACCATACAAGACCAATTCACTTTAGTGTCCAATCTCAGAAAATAGTTTTTGAGAAAATATTATTTTGTCAATTCAATTTTAATTAGCCTAGTTTTTAGGGTGATTTTAGCTCTATTATATGTCTACCTCTCGTGTAGATAGCCCAGTTATAGAGGCTCTAAATCCCGTTTTGTGTCTCCACCATACAAGACCAATTCACTTTAGTGTCCAATCTCAGAAAATAGTTTTTGAGAAAATATTATTTTGTCAATTCAATGTTAATTAGCCTAGTTTTTAGGGTGATTTTAGCTCTATTATATGTCTACCTCTCGTGTAGATAGCCCAGTTATAGAGGCTCTAAATCCCGTTTTGTGTCTCCACCATACAAGACCAATTCACTTTAGTGTCCAATCTCAGAAAATAGTTTTTGAGAAAATATTATTTTGTCAATTCAATGTTAATTAGCCTAGTTTTTAGGGTGATTTTAGCTCTATTATATGTCTACCTCTCGTGTAGATAGCCCAGTTATAGAGGCTCTAAATCCCGTTTATATTATTTTGTCAATTCAATGTTAATTAGCCTAGTTTTTAGGGTGATTTTAGCTCTATTATATGTCTACCTCTCGTGTAGATAGCCCAGTTATAGAGGCTCTAAATCCCGTTTTGTGTCTCCACCATACAAGACCAATTCACTTTAGTGTCCAATCTCAGAAAATAGTTTTTGAGAAAATATTATTTTGTCAATTCAATGTTAATTAGCCTAGTTTTTAGGGTGATTTTAGCTCTATTATATGTCTACCTCTCGTGTAGATAGCCCAGTTATAGAGGCTCTAAATCCCGTTTTGTGTCTCCACCATACAAGACCAATTCACTTTAGTGTCCAATCTCAGAAAATAGTTTTTGAGAAAATATTATTTTGTCAATTCAATGTTAATTAGCCTAGTTTTTAGGGTGATTTTAGCTCTATTATATGTCTACCTCTCGTGTAGATAGCCCAGTTATAGAGGCTCTAAATCCCGTTTTGTGTCTCCACCATACAAGACCAATTCACTTTAGTGTCCAATCTCAGAAAATAGTTTTTGAGAAAATATTATTTTGTCAATTCAATGTTAATTAGCCTAGTTTTTAGGGTGATTTTAGCTCTATTATATGTCTACCTCTCGTGTAGATAGCCCAGTTATAGAGGCTCTAAATCCCGTTTTGTGTCTCCACCATACAAGACCAATTCACTTTAGTGTCCAATCTCAGAAAATAGTTTTTGAGAAAATATTATTTTGTCAATTGAATGTTAATTAGCCTAGTTTTTAGGGTGATTTTAGCTCTATTATATGTCTACCTCTCGTGTAGATAGCCCAGTTATAGAGGCTCTAAATCCCATTTTGTGTCTCCACCATACAAGGCCAATTCACTTTAGTGTCCAATCTCAGAAAATAGTTTTTGAGAAAATATTATTTTGTCAATTCAATGTTAATTAGCCAAGTTTTTAGGGTGATTTTAGCTCTATTGTATGTCTACCTCTCGTGTAGATAGCCCAGTTATAGAGGCTCTAAATCCCGTTTTATGTCTCCACCATACAAGACCAATTCACTTTAGTGTCCAATCTCAGAAAATAGTTTTTGAGAAAATATTATTTTGTCAATTCAATGTTAATTAGCCTAGTTTTTAGGGTGATTTTAGCTCTATTATATATCTACCTCTCGTGTAGATAGCCCAGTTATAGAGGCTCTAAATCCCGTTTTATGTCTCCACCATACAAGACCAATTCACTTTAGTGTCCAATCTCAGAAAATAGTTTTTGAGAAAATATTATTTTGTCAATTCAATGTTAATTAGCCTAGTTTTTAGGGTGATTTTAGCTCTATTATATGTCTACCTCTCGTATAGATAGCCCAGTTATAGAGGCTCTAAATCCCGTTTATATTATTTTGTCAATTCAATGTTAATTAGCCTAGTTTTTAGGGTGATTTTAGCTCTATTATATGTCTACCTCTCGTGTAGATAGCCCAGTTATAGAGGCTCTAAATCCCGTTTTATGTCTCCACCATACAAGACCAATTCACTTTAGTGGCCAATCTCAGAAAATAGTTTTTGAGAAAATATTATTTTGTCAATTCAATGTTAATTAGCCTAGTTTTTAGGGTGATTTTAGCTCTATTATATGTCTACCTCTCGTGTAGATAGCCCAGTTATAGAGGCTCTAAATCCCGTGTTATGTCTCCACCATACAAGACCAATTCACTTTAGTGTCCAATCTCAGAAAATAGTTTTTGAGAAAATATTATTTTGTCAATTCAATGTTAATTAGCCTATTTTTTAGGGTGATTTTAGCTCTATTATATGTCTACCTCTCGTGTAGATAGCCCAGTTATAGAGGCTCTAAATCCCGTTTTATGTCTCCACCATACAAGACCAATTCACTTTAGTGTCCAATCTCAGAAAATAGTTTTTGAGAAAATATTATTTTGTCAATTCAATGTTAATTAGCCTAGTTTTTAGGGTGATTTTAGCTCTATTATATGTCTACCTCTCGTGTAGATTGCCCAGTTATAGAGGCTCTAAATCCCGTTTTATGTCTCCACCATACAAGACCAATTCACTTTAGTGTCCAATCTCAGAAAATAGTTTTTGAGAACATATTATTTTGTCAATTCAATGTTAATTAGCATAGTTTTTAGGGTGATTTTAGCTCTATTATATGTCTACCTCTCGTGTAGATAGCCCAATTATAGAGGCTCTAAATCCCGTTTTATGTCTCCACCATACAAGACCAATTCACTTTAGTGTCCAATCTCAGAAAATAGTTTTTGAGAAACTATTATTTTGTCAATTCAATGTTAATTAGCCTAGTTTTTAGGGTGATTTTAGCTCTATTATATGTCTACCTCTCGTGTAGATAGCCCAGTTATAGAGGCTCTAAATCCCGTTGTATGTCTCCACCATACAAGACCAATTCACTTTAGTGTCCAATCTCAGAAAATAGTTTTTGAGAAAATATTATTTTGTCAATTCAATGTTAATTAGCCTAGTTTTTAGGGTGATTTTAGCTCTATTATATATCTACCTCTCGTGTAGATAGCCCAGTTATAGAGGCTCTAAATCCCG
>JBAKBP010024274.1:0-35483 GCA_037953745.1 Lithodes maja
ATAATTACCTCGCCAAAATTAGTTGTCTGCCCACAGCTAACTCAAAGACAACTGCAGAGGTTGAAGTAAACAAACTAAAGGTTTATAGATACCCCTGACGGTAACAAAGGATTTAAAGTATCCCTAATAGGCTCAAAAATCGCGTCCGGATGTGAGAGGGTTAATATTATTAATAATGTGTAATAACGGCCTGTCACACCCATATATACGCGCCCAGCTTTAATAATATAATGCATAAGTGTGTGTGCGTGTGTGTATTAGAATATAATTATGTATGTATTTGCTTGAGTTTGTTTTATGTATATGTGTATATATGTATCTACAGTAAGTATGTGCAGTATATGTGTATGTATGTGTGCGTATATGTGTATGTATGTATGCGTTATTTATGTATACTGTATATATATGTGTCTATAGTGTATACTGTTTGTGGTTCGAGCCCGGCTGAGAGTATCAGGTAGGATAAGAGAAGAGCATATATGCATGTAATGTGCATATATTTATGTAATATGTATGTCTGTGTGTATGTGCTGTCAATGGTTCGAGCCCGGTTGAGAATATAAGGTATATAAATATATATATGTACTGTACGTGTATTTATTATGGTCATATGCACATATGTATGTAAATATACGTACATATGAGCGAGAACATATTGCTCACTAGCGCAACTTCTGATCTATACATCTATGCATAAGCATTATCTATTATTAAGTGTTCGCGTATCTTCATCCATGTATTTCCACCCCTTAACAATAGAACGCCCAGCTCTTCCATATTTTCGCCTTCTGTCACACACACACATACACACACACACACACTGTGTAACTGAGTAACACACACACACACACACACACAATAAATATATACTATATTATAATATATAAACCATCAAGCAACTCGTCGTTCGTTGACCCTTGGTCCCTTTGTCAAAATTAAGTGAAAGAAATACCAATCAGAGAAGTAAATCATTTCAGAGAGGTAAATAGGCAAAAACAATCAATTAAACTGATAAATCAGACAAGGATAACATTAAAGTGCATACGCAAAGTGAAAAGACAGTAGAAGAAAGTTATCGTTAAACAAAGATCATTCAAACTTCAAAAGATTACACGTAACTATAAATAAAGATCAATAGACAAAATGCAAAACATATATCACTAAGCTATCACCGCTGACTAACAGGCAAATTACACAGAGACACAGACCATCAAGCAACTCATCTTGCATAACCTTTGCCAAAATAGTTAAATATATACACAGAGAAGCAAATAAGAGATATCCTTTAAGAGGGGTCACCGGCTTTTTTTTTTAACTTTCTCTCCTTTTCTCTCTTTCTCTGGCTTGTATCCATTCGGCCCCCATTCAGCCAACTGTTTTAAGACGTGTATCCCCATCCAGGTGATTTCCTATCGCTCGCCAGTATTGTATGGAGAAATCTGGCTTCGCCGGAGACATTTTTCTATCGAAAAATTTACAAATTTAGCTTGCTGTCAAAAAAAAAATATATATATATGCAGGCTCACTCCCGCTCGCCAGGAAAATATTGACACCTGGATGGAGGGTAAAAAGTCTTAAAACAGTAGGCTGAATGGGGCCGAATGGATAAAAGCCAAAGAGAGAGGAGAGAGAAAGAGAAAACAAGCGAGGTGGGCTCCCTTAAGAAAAGTAAGCACACTGCAAACAGACCACGAAAACAGATATAAAACACAGTGCTAATGATATCAGAACAATAATTATAAAGATGTAAACAAACCTAAACATATAGAATAAAACATAGAATAAAACTATCTTAAAGAGCCATAAACACACTACTAGAAAACATAACCAACAATCACCAAAGAAGCAGCAACAGACATACAACCCCCGAGACAGAGGCCATCAAGCAGCCCGTCTTTCGCTCCTCTTGCCAAAACAAAGTGAGTGAGCAATGGCCAGGTTAGAGTGATCCCTTCAGTAAACAGAGACTGGTCATGTTGCAATGTCACGCACATAAGTTCTTTCTCGTCACTAATTCTACGCGAGGAAATGTATATGGCATGATTAACTTATGTTAACAAGTTACTGTAAAGTCACTTGGTAAATAACATTAATTAACTACTGCATAGCAATTACACTTTTATTTCAATCTCAACTATTTTACCTCCAACCATATAATCATTAGGAGAGAGAGAGAAAATCAAAAGTTCGCCGTATACCATAATGATTATGTGAAATCTAGTTAGATATTCATTAAATAGGCTCTTCTACGACGCGAAACCAAATAATACTAGTTACGAGCTATTAGAAATACATAGGGAATAGTAGAGAATAAGTAGAATTAACTTCAAAATGTATAGTTTATCAGTAAAATCTTCAGTGAACTACAGATTCTGACTGTGGCTTATGACATTGTATTTAATTTTGATGTAGACATGAAGTGAATGTAATGAATTAATAACAAATAATGATGGTTAGCAAATTGAATATTACTGGGTTTCTAAGAAATTAAGTATACAGAAAGTCATGTGTACAGCAATATCTATCTATCTATCTATTGCCTGACGCCGTGATCCCCGAAGTGGTGGCCACGAACGAAACGCCCCCCATGCACCTCTGTCCCCAGTCAGTCAACGCCCCTCCTGCCAACCAGCACCGCCTTCATCCATATACTTATTCACTCCATCCTTCCACCTCTCCTTCGGTCTACCTCTCCCTCTCTGTCCTTCCACCTCGCTCTCGTACACCCTCTTAGTCATTCTCTCGCTTCCCATACGTTCCATATGGCTGAACCATCCCAAGTTGTTCCTTTTCACACTTTCCAGCACATCTACCTCCACACCACACCTTCTTACTTCCTCATTCGTCTGTCTATTCCTCCATGTAACTCCGCACGCACTTCTCAAGTAACTCATTTCCACCGCTCTCACTCTTGGTCTGAGTCTCTTCCCGAACGTCCATGCTTGCTTCTGTAAGTTAGTGTCGGGATTACCACACTGTCATGCAAGGACTCCTTCACTTCCTTACTGACCACTCTATTTCTTGTTACTGGCTTTCAACGTTCCTACAACCCTCTTCCCCTGTTGCACCCCTCTCGCCGCACTTCTCCATCCATAGTCCCATCTTTACTCAACACAACCTGCCCAGATACTTAAAAGAGCTGATAGTGTGTTGAGTAAAGATGGGTATTTTAAACGTTACAAAAGAAAAAGTATTTGGAGGAGTAAAATTTTACGTAAGGCTATGGAGCTTACAATACTAACCGCATATAGTAGTAAAAGTATGGTCTTTGACAAACTGAGTATTTAAATTTTAATTACTTATATCTGTTACTAATTCATATTCGTTCCATTTTATAATGAGATACATAACATACATCACACTGGATTTATATGGCCTAAAAACTAAACTATATTGTAGTGAGAAAAAAAAAATCCGACTTAGTGAACGAACTATTATACGTTAAGTGCTGTCATAAAGAAGGTGGGTAGTATCAAGTTGTTTTTCATTAACCCTCTCACGTTTTTGACGCAATTTTGAGCCTATTAGGGATACTTAAAAGCCTTTGTTACCATCAGGGGTATTTAGAGACCTTTAGTTTAGTTACTTCAACCTCTGCAGTTGTCTTTGAGTTAGCTGTGGGCAGAAAGCTAATTTTGGAGAGGTAATTATAAGAGTGAGAGAACTCTATTTATTATTGCTAATCTGGCAACCTCTGCGTCATAACAACGTGAGAGGGTTAAGTAACATTCGGTTCATAATTTTGTGTCTGACATGAGGCAAGAACCATAGTTTCCAACATGTTAAGGAAAACACATTATTACATCACATATATCTTTAATATATATGTACGGACATGTGAAATAATAGACATAAGGAAATCAGTGATGACTTTGAATAAATTGGTTTCGAAAAATGTGCATTCACGAAGCAAATCCAATTTCCCCCTACCTTACAAGTACACAATTCATTTTGGCTTGGTAATAAACATATGCTTTGAATGTCGTTATATTTTGAACATACAAAACCATTACTACACAGCAGTGCATTATAATTTGTTAAATAGCTAGGCATATCATTTCAACAATACAGATTTGCGAATAATCCAAAATGGCATACATGTGAATAGATGTCCGATCTCTGTGTGCTGAAATCTCCTCCCTAGCTCAGAGGGTATTGTTGACCGACCAGCTGACAGGGACCAAATAAAGCCTCCGTGTCGTCTATAACCCTTTGTGTGTCTGGTGTTTATACTTAACCTTGTGGCGCTTATACCCGGTACTTCACGGTGAAAATACGGGGATGAACTGTGTGCTAGCTTACTTGTCTCTAAATTAACAGTCTATAATATTATGTTGCATGCTCATGGCGTTTAGTATCAGGGTTTATGGCGAAAGATGGGGTGTTTCCTATATACCGTATATGCGGTTTATATGCTCTCGCTCTCTCTCTCTCCTCTCCTCTCTCTCGCTCTCTCTCGCTCTCTTCTCGCTCTCTCTCGCTCTCTTCTCGCTCTCTCTCGCTCTCTCTCGCTCTCTCTCTCGCTCTCTCTCGCTCTCTCTCTCGCTCTCTCTCTCGCTCTCTCTCGCTCTCTCTCGCTCTCTCTCGCTCGCTCTCGCTCGCTCTCGCTCGCTCCTCGCTCGCTCTCGCTCGCTCTCGCTCGCTCTCGCTCGCTCAGCTCGCTCTCGCTCTCTCGCGCTCTCTCTCGCGCTCTCTCGCTCCTCTCTCGCTCTCTCTCTCGCTCTCTCTCGCTCTCTCTCGCTCTCTCTCGCTCTCTGTCAAACTTCTAGACTTAAATTTTGGTTGTGTTTGCATTTTTATCTGCATGGCGATGAAGATTACAGTGCGTAGCTGGGTTTATGATGAGATGAGGAGGCCAGGATATTAAAGCTAGCTGGTAGAGAGAGAGAGAGAGCGAGAGAGAGAATACATGTGTGTGTGTGTGTGTGTGTGTGTGTGTGTGTGTGTGTGTGTGTGTGTGTGTGTGTAGAGCTATGCGGAAATTGGTGCTGATTATGCAATATTTAGATTAGAAGCCCTGTTTCCTAATTCACTATGTAGGTCCCCAGAGCTGGAGGTAACTTATCAACGGTTATTGACAGGTAGATAACTGGCACCTTTACTTCAAGTGATAAAATGAGTTGCATGACAGACACGTAACACACACATAACCTGTGTATGATTGTATATAGCAATTATACTGTACACGCATGTAAAATAAAATACCCACAGACGCAAATACACTCTCACAAAACGACATGCCAACACGCATGCACGCGCGCACCAACTCAATACATGCGCACAAAACTCACATATATTATTCACACACCTACTGAATTAATAAGAAATGTAGGTAATTTACAGTATATGCATTGTTTTCATATAATACACATCATCTTAAATATACAGTATAGCCTTTGTCAACTTATAATATCCTACCTCCTTAAAGGCACCCAGTATCTGCTTAAAGAGTCATTATGGGAATCCCCTCATATTTCCAAGAGCTTAATAATGTGTTGTAAGGTGTGAGGGGAGGTGTGCCGGATCTCAGAAAACTACCAGACATCTTCTATTCAATGTCGAAAAGTAGGCAATATGTTAAGAGGTGATTAGTTTAATGTTTTGTATAGTTACTCCAGTGAACTATATGGTGGGCTTTATAAGTGTTTTGTATAGACCATTAAAACAACAACACAACAACAACATAGTAAATCATTTTAATATTCCTTTCTAATTCCCTTTGAAATAATGTGTATTCTAATATGTTAACGATGTTGGTTCCAATGATAAGAGTATCTGTTGCAATAAGAGGAATACTATGTTCAACAAAGTATTTTATCTAGTTTATTGTTGTATAATTATACAGTATAGCAATAGAGCTGTTGAAAGCTCATATAAGTACAAATATGGAAGGAAATGAAAGCAGGAAGACAATGCGAGTGAGTGAAGAAGTAGGTAAGTGAGAGAGGAGCAGTGCCTATATTTACCACCTCATCATTATACCACTAGGTACTACCACTGAAGCACTGGTCAGTGCCAAGTGTGACACTTCCCCCTCCCTCCCTGCAAGCTACACACAACACGATACACCCACAACACAAAACACCCAGAACAACCTGCTGCAACACAACACACGCAACACAACACAACACAATACTACACAACGCGTCACAACGTGTCACAACACATTTTAACACAACAACAACACAACACTACGCGGCACAACACAACCCAGCACAACATAACACATTACAACACAACATAACATAACACAGCACAGCACAATAAAACGCAACATAACACTGCACAATACAACACGGCACAACACAACACAGCTCAATACAACACAACATAACACAACACACAACTCAACATAACACAGGCACAACATAATATAGCACAACACAACGCAACACAGCATAACATAACATGGCACAACACAATATGACACTGCACAACACAATACAACACAATACAACATAACACAGCACAATATAATACAACATGGCCCCACACAACATAGCACAGCGCAACATAATAACATAACTACATGTACAACGGAAAGACACAAACAGTAAACTGAAAGTGAAATGGGTTACTCACCAAAGATAATCTAGTTTCGCTTTATTTACCGATAACTGCAGAATATTTCCGAAAACTACCCGAAATTATAGGGTACCCAGTCTCATTCGTAGCCTCATAATATAAAGTTCTACCCCACTGTTGCCCTCATTAAATGTATTGCCAAGGCAATGCTTGAACGTCTGAGCACTTGGGCAGCTGTAACCATCTTGTTGGCCTTGGGAGAATTATTTTGATTGGGTTGTTTGGGTGTTAAAACTGTCAGTATACTTGGCTCTTACTTCATATATATAAATGTTTGGAAGACAATTTTGTTTTTAGCTGTATATTATGTCTTCTCAACCTCCTTTTCGTTCTACCCTCTCTACTATATTGTCTTCCATTTAAGTTTCATACATCCACTTTATTAATCTCCATTATCTTGGCATAGCAACTGTTACACTTTCATGAACCCTTAATAACGAGAGAACATTGGGACAGCTAATAACATCGAATAGTATTAACCCAAATAATAGAGCACAATATTATCATATAATTATTGGAAATAAGTTTTAATAAAGGTATAGAGTAATTCCTGATAAAGCTGATATTAGTAGTCTTAAGCTAGTAAAAAACAAAACAAAAGCAAAATAACATATCAAGAAGAAGACGCACTCAGTATACTGCAATGCACCTTCTTTGTATACTTCCCAACTTGCATTTCCTCGTTCAGTACGATTACGTTATCTAATGTTATTCTAGTTATCGCTAATCAACCCCATCAATCATAGAGATGGTCGATGACAGGGAAGAGATTACTTGGGATAGTTTTACATAAATGCCAAGGCTTACTAGGTTTAATGATAATGGGGACTTCCTACTAAAATGGTAGCTATGACCATAATGTGTTGGATGAAGTATTTCAAAGCAGGTGAGGGATCTACACATAATGATTCCTAAATAGCACCCCCGGCTGTTCCTCACTCTTGCAACAACAAGTGCCAAACCCATTATTTTTCGGATTGTCACTCTGTCATTCCCAATGGCTACTCCTCTTTACTACCAGGTTCTTTATCTTTAAATTAAGTTTACTTCCATGCTATATATACAGTACAGTATATATATATATATATTATATATATATATATATATATATATATATATATATATTATATATATATATATATATGCAGGGTGTCCCAGGATGTGGGGAAGGACACTACACAAAGTCTTAAATATTCTGTTTAACGGTTAAGATTTGAATTTTTTGGTATAGTAACATTTTATGCTTAGAATACCGTGTACTATCATCTTCCCAAAGTGATGTCCATTCCTCCTGGGACACACCTATATATATATAATTATATATATATATATATATATATATATATATATATATACTGTATATATACAGTATATATAAATCAATAAAGCTCTTTATCATCACTGTACCACTGTCACCAATAATATCCTAACTATTTGCTTTATAAATATATTAAAGTAAAAGAAACCCTTATCTAAAATCAGTGCCTTTCGCAAAAAAACTTATATTCTATTTGGGAAATCGCCAAGAGAATCCAATCATTAACAGTATCGTTCCCACTAATGAGAGTTTTCAGTGGCACAATCCAATCAAGGCCCAGATTAATGCAATATTTTAGCCAAGTGCGATATGTAAAGAAATACCAGCTACCTCAATTAGTATTTTAACTATGTATTTATTTCATATACCAACCCACCATAATAATATATTTAGTTCATATGTACTGGATATGAGGTATTTAAGCAGATTGTCCAATATTATACAAAATATACCAGAATTGATATATACCAACATTGAGTATGCAATGTTTTATGATTAATAAATAACGTTGTGTATATTGTGCTTTCATCGACGTGTGTATACAATGTCTTGCCATCATGACGCCGTTTTTTGGCTAGTCAATTAATCCAGGAATGGAAAATAAAGCTTCGTCACCATAATATCATTACCGAGACCCTTGTTGTTAAACCTGCTCGTGTGATTCAAGTCTTGAAGTAGATATTAAAATACATAGAACATAAACGGTATACATAGTATCATTCCCGGTTGCCAAGACAGGAACCTGTTACGAATGCTGAGAAGGCTTGCACTTGACCAAATGAATTATTCATAGATAGTATGTGCATGAGTTGCCTTACCACATCTACTAACAATATACTTACAAATTTCGTCCCAAAACTATATGAATAAAACTTTAAAATAAGAAAATTGTTTAGCCTAATCCCAGTAAAGTATACCAAGTACATACCTCGGCGACTGTGCAGACAATTGTATTAATCATTCATACAGTATATGTGTGTATGGTTCTATGGCTCTGTGAAGCAACTATGCCTATTAGTTATTGGTCAAACAAATAAGTCAACCAGTAAAATTATACGGGGTGTCAATTTTGTATTAAAAAAACTTAGCCAAATGTACAGACAAATTCAAAAGTTCCCTAACGATTAGAATTATAATCGTATTATCAACTGACTCCAGTTGTTACCAAGCGCCCACAAACCCTTTCAGTTGGATGACGATGTTTTGATATTTGTTAGGCAATTATTATGAGCTCATATGCAGCTTAGGAAAGATCAATAAGAGTCAACATGTTAGCCAAATGTGTACCTTTTTAATTTATAGACATCATGTTAAGGCATGTTCTAAACCACTGTTTGGACACTTGATCCTCAGTGTTTTGGAGGACAAGCAGCCTAGAAGGGTCACTAGACCTGTTGTTGCTTGATTTCCTTTGTACTCCTTTGTATATAAAACAGTATTATTGTTGGGGAGAAAACACAAATATTCGACTGCACTGAAGGGGCTAACTGTTGCACATTAATTTCATTAATGGAATGGTTAAAATGAATAAAGTGTTGCTTATCCCATAAATCAAAACTATTTTTCATTAAAGTTGTTGGCAAACATATGAGTGTATTGTTACGACCGGGCACTCGGGTACACTAGGGCTCTTACACAGGACTCGAGTATGGCTCGCTGCCACAACGGAAACACACGATCCCAACCCCAGAGTACTGCCAGCCGAACAAAAAACGCCACTACCCTCCAGAGTTCTATCTGCTACAACGGGGTATACAAGAACTCGGTACTAGCGTTTCACACAACAGACTAATAACAAGACGGGAGTTATCTAGTCTGGTCAACAATCAAACAAAGAAGAAAGTACTACAACACTAAAGAATAGTGTTGGCCGAAGCCGAAGTAATCCACCCTTGAACTAAGAACTTAAGAAGTCCTCCACCCTCTACTTCGGATCGGCACTATTACGTTACGTTAAACAATAGTCCTCGAGCATCAAGCAAGGAATCTTCTGATAAGTTAGATGCTTCTCGAATACTCATAAGAAGTAAGTATCGGATTTTGAACAGCAATTTAATGAATAACTCACTGGTAATTAAAGGCTTTAAATTGACATAAGAAGAATTATAAGAATAAGCAATAGGATATGGCAAACATTAAGAAGAAGTACTCCGACAATGCACTGGCAATAGCCTACTAAGATTGTGCTCGTGGGCCACTAATCTCTGAAGTAGCTAAGCGTGCCACACATGAAATCAATAGTGCATAAACAATAATATACATAAGGAGAAGCTTCAATACTATGCTGTATCTGCTGGTCGAGCAAAGTCTAGCTGGGATATCTAAGGTTAGGAAACAATGGCTGAGCAAGCGGCTCGTAGCCTAGCGAGGTCCTTAAGACTGTGCGGCCAAATTACGTTAATTGACGGGATGCTCTCTTGAGAGATCCAGATCACTAGTATCTGGTTCTCTCCTGGCGATCCTCTCAAAGTCAAGCAAATGAGATAGCACAGTGTTGGGTGGCAGAGGCAAAAGCCCTCACTCGCAACACAGTGCTAAACTCCCACGGTACACAGTCAGAAAGACCACCTATGCGTTCCACGTCTCCGTTGCAATTGTACTGGTTCAACCGCAACCTAGTACTCATAGGAAATCACAACTCAGAAACCCTATCCCAGTCTAGCATTGCCTAAACCAGCAGAAAACAGGAACATGAATAATCGCACACAGGGAAATGCATATACGAGTGCAACAAACATCAATCAATCCTATTCTAGTTAACCCTTCCAAAAATAGGCTATCTAACAGGCACTTATCTCGTGAGAACTCAAGCGATAATACTTTGGCTGACTAAACCTGCACCAAAGGGGTCATTGGTTAAAAAGGGACGAGAAGAGAAGAAGATAGGCTGTTCAGAGAGTAGAGAAAGTTCACATCAGTCGGAAGAATATGGATAGTTGCAAGGGATATGAGAAGTCGCTCTGCCTGATGAGTTCTAAAGAATTGTGGCGAGGACCTCTCCTTTTTATACTCGGCCCTCTAGCGGCATATCGCAAACTACTTAAGGACCGCCCACTGGCAATCATGACGTCATATTCTCTCTCAATCTGGGATCGACAAAGGATTTCCCACGCGCTTGATGAGGGAGGAGGGAGGAAGGAGGAGGGAGTGAGGCCTACACACCTCGTGGCGCGCTCACTGGCCGTCGTTACATAACTCTCTCTCTCATCATTATGTATAAGTCCCACACACAATACTTATATCTAATGATATAAAATAGAACTCGTTGACTTAGAAGAAAACAAAATCATAATTATAATACTTATAGTACAACGGTTCACATAAACTGAGTTAGGAAACTCTACACAGACTACAGCCAAAGTTCCTGCCCTGACGATCCTAGCGAGAGTGGGGCCTGACTGAGCGTTCTGTACAGCATGCTCATACTCGGCATGCGTCACACCTCCCCCAAGATTTTACTTGCTCAACCCTGAGCTAAAATCTGACACACAGAACCTCATCAAACCCCTCACACCCAGCGACCGCATGGCACTAAAACAACGCTGAGTTTACCACTAAAACACATCTTATAAAAAAAAATTCACATTTCATAACTCCTCCCAACAATAGTAAAAGACATAATATCATGCTCCCAGAGCGAGCTTACAGCAGCTCAGCCGTTTGATAGTTCGTGGACTACTCAAACTCTATAGGCTATGACAAACTTATACAATTATCTATAACAAAAGAAAGAGTTTTTTTTTATGATTTTTATATTTTAATATGTTTTTTCCGGCTGCACTATAAGGGCAGCCTATTTTTTCTTCTATACCAAACGCTCAACTCCTGCTTTACGACCCAATACGCTGGGCTACAACCGCGAGCCAACAAGCACCAAGCGCAAAATACTATTCAAACTAAAGCAGGAGGCTACCCGTGTGTCAATCTACCCAGGATCATATACCCTTGAACGACCATCTGCAACCACGTTGTCACAACCGGCAATATGGCGTATGTCCAGGTTATATACCAATAACCTTAGTGACCACCTGGTCAGCCTCATATTCCGATTGTGAAACTGGTCCAAGATCTTGAGAGGGTGATGATCTGGGTAAACTACAACGACCGGACCATAGGCTGGAACATAGACCTCGAAATGCCCCAGCGCATCATCATCCTTTTCACTTTCATTCATCAGGTTCTGAAACGTTGCTAGTGCATTCTTAAGTCCGTCAGGCATAACATTGCACTGGTAGGTACTCCCGTCCACAACAAAACCACATACCTCTTTAGCACGCTCAGACAAAGTTACAGGCAACGACCACTCACGACATTCCTTATCCCTCAGACCCTTCGTCCACACGTAATCCAGCTCTGCTTGCACCATAGGCTGTCGAGCAGGATTTATACGGTAGGGAATTAAACTGAGCCTTGCACTATCTCCAGTCTGCATGCCGGATTCTACCCCGTACATCAGGCCTGGAGAAGCAACAAACATGCGAAAGTACTGCCATAGCCTAGTAAACAACTGCCTTGCACTGTCTCCACGAACAACATGCCTAGTGCCCTCCCACAACCCAGCCGAGACCGCAGCTTCTAACCTGTAGTCTCCCTCCTTCTCCACCTTCGTCCCTAGAACAGCCAGGTCATGAGAGGGACAATCAGTACCACCTGTGCAGTCACTCCCATAGTTCATTATTGCTAAGGTTTCCCCGCCGATACCGTACATGCGCACCCCCGCATTCCTTGTGACGACATCTGCCTGCGCAGCATCACCGCTTTCAGCGACATGGCCAGATACAGTCGGTCTATGGTAGGGCTGTTGCATTAGACTAGAGCAGCATTGGGAGGCTATGCGACGACCGGGCACTGCGATACCACAGCCGACCTTACCAATCTGCTCAATGTCCTCCTTTTTACCACCACCCTTGGCAGCCATGGGTCGACCCTGACCTGGCAACCATGCCAAAGCCTCGTCGCCCACCTTAAACCACCGAAACAACGAGGCTAACGGTCTTTCAACATTCACGTGACCTGCCCGTGGAACATCTTGCACCGCCCGAGTTGTGAGACTCAGGGGCTCGGCACGACCAGTGGGGTATGAACCGAGCTGGTGCTGGAGTGCTGCACACTGCTGCTCAGGCAGGTGCTCTAGCGCTTCCACAGCCACCAGACTCGTGTCCCCCGCCCACTGTTCCGCCGAGACATGACAATCCCTTCTCTCCTCCACCTGTGCCCTACTACCCCCCTCTCCTTCTCCACCTTGGCCGCGGCAGACCAACGCAGGGACAGTAGGCTGCTCAGGTGGTTGCCTCACAAACTCCTCCAACAGGTTCACATGACATGCTTCCCCGTCCTCGTGTTTCATCTCGACAGCACCATTACCACACTTCTGAACTTCCGGATCCTCCAACTGCAGTTTACAAATATCTGAGGGAACCAACCTGTCTAGATGCTTCCGAAGCAACCCAAGTCCTCCCCCAATATCAAACTGAGCAACCCTTTTTTTCTCTCTGTGTGCAACGTTGCTGCCCCGGAGTCTCTTCCGGCCCTACCTCCTCACTAGCTGTGACAGGTCCTGGGGCCTCTCCAGACTCTAACATAGGTGCCAATACTGAATCACCCAGGAGAGCCGCCGAGTCAAAACTCTTAAAACCAACTCCAGCTTTAGCCTCCTCCTGTTGATCGTTCCTCTGCTGGTCTGAAGACGGAGGACTAGGCTGTGACACTTTAGCTGCCCGAGCTCGGGTGACAGCACACGCCATGGGTTGTGCCTGGCACTGCTCGACACACTCTTGCTCTTCCCCACTCACGTCGGCCGTCCTCTCGGCAACGACTAAGGGTAGAACCTCAGAAGCGGGCATTGCAAAGTCGTTGCCGAGAAGAAGGTCGACGCCCTCCACTGGCAGTTTCTCCACAATCCCGACATCCAATTCACGTGTCACACCATCCACCTCCAACTCCAACCGCACCAGCGGGTATGACCGAGTTGCATTAATACCCTGCACCACTACCACCCGAGCCGCATTTATAGGGTAGCCAGTCAAGTTATTCATCAGAGTCTGGGAAGCACCTGTATCACGCAAGACCTCTACTCCATGCTTGCGCCCCGCCCACATCACGCAACCCCGTCCTCTATGGTCGCAAAAAACATCCTGAGCAGGGTTCGAGCCTCCCAGGTGCTTCTGCATTGGCTGTGCCTCAGCCTCTGACGAACTGCCCCGGGCAAACTCAGAAAACTTCGGAGACACACCAATGTTGCAGGCCAAAGACACAGCTGCTGTAGGTGGTTTGCTAGGACAGACTCTTGCAAAGTGCCCCTTTTCATGACAATGATAACACTCCAACTCCCCTCTGGGCTTCCCTTGGTACTGGGAAGGGCCCGGCCCCTTCTTAAATGGGACGGTGCTAGTCTTGTGGTCAGTCTTGGTATCATAGCTCTTGTACTTGTTTGCATAAGGTATATCACTAACTCGGGGGGGTGGGGCATCACGCCCCTTGTTACCTGCCTCACTACGCTGGGCAGACCCGCACCCACGAATTAGTGATAGCCGGAGGTCAGCCATCTCGGCTGCCTCCTGTAGAGTTTTAGGGTTCTTTTCTTTAATAGTTAAAGTCATATCTGCACCAGTACACTTATAAAACTGCTCGAGCAGAAACAGCTCAGTCAACTGTTCGGCCGTCTCAGCTTTCTTAGAACGTGTCCAGTTAGCAAGTGCATCTTTTAAGTCCCGGGCATGTTCAAGAAAGGTCGCCTCCCTAGTCTTTGTAACACCCCGAAACTTCAATCGATATGTTTCTGGTTGCAACTCGTATGCCCGTAGGACAGCTCTCTTCAATACAGGGTAGTCAATGCAAGACTCTAAAGGCAGTGCATCATAAGCCTTCAGACCCTTACCCGTAAGTCTTGAGGAGACCAGAGCTGCCCACTTCTCTTCAGGCCAATTATGCTCCCTACACTTCTTCTCAAAACGATTAAAAAATTCTGTGACTTCAGTTTCACTAAATGCCGGCACCAACTTGACTAAGTGGGACAAGGACTGTTCTCTTACTTGGCCCTCACGGCCCATCCGAATCCCTGTC
Organism: Lithodes maja; assembly: GCA_037953745.1. Classification (NCBI taxonomy): domain Eukaryota; kingdom Metazoa; phylum Arthropoda; class Malacostraca; order Decapoda; family Lithodidae; genus Lithodes; species Lithodes maja. The sequence goes on from JBAKBP010024274.1 coordinate 14,966, forward strand.
GACTCTGCACGAGTCTTATCTAAATCTATTTGAGCACAATATTTCTCTGAGTCGTACCTAAGCTCAGCCTCGTGCCTCCTAACCTCAATCTCATGCCTCCTAGTCTCATTCTCCTGCTTCCTAGTCTCATTCTCCTGCTTCCTAGACTCAGCCTCAATCTCATACTTCCTAGACTCAATTTTAGCAAGCTCAAGTCTAAATATCATATCTGGAGACAGGCAGGAAGAGGGAGCTGCCACTACTGAAGGAGGGGGGGCAAGAACTGGGGAACCACCATACGCACCGCCCGAGGGCACTCCAATCTTCCAATTCTCATCCCTCTGTGGGAGAGTGCTAACCTCCGGCAACTGAGTGGACGGCACTGTGGGAGTCGAGTGAGAGGGGATCTGGGGAGGAACCCCCCAAACGCCCTCTCCTCCGAAATCCCATGTCGCCCACGCAACACCCAGGAAATCAGCTCCCCCTTGGACATCCCTCCTACATTGGATCTGCCCAAAACCTTGGCTATCAGGTGCAAGCCATAAATATCCACCCCAGTCAGCCTCCCCTCCGTCACATGGTACTGCTTACTCACAAAAAGTCTAGCATCCTCCTCACTAGTTACTAACGGCACCTCCTCAAATGGCATCTCTCGCTCCTCGTCAGTACTAGGGCACGACATACTGAAGTTCACAAAAAATTCTCGAGACAAAAGTGTTAAACTCCCTTATGTAAGCACTAATTACTAAATTAACTGGAGTCTCTTAAATGCTCTCCTAATTGCCTTACAAAAAAAAATATTCTTCAATATGTACGCTAAAGTACGAACAAACAAATGTTGTACAACTCTGCAAAAAATTATACTGTTCACAAAATCCTAAGCAAGGTCGCCATTTGTTACGACCGGGCACTCGGGTACACTAGGGCTCTTACACAGGACTCGAGTATGGCTCGCTGCCACAACGGAAACACACGATCCCAACCCCAGAGTACTGCCAGCCGAACAAAAAACGCCACTACCCTCCAGAGTTCTATCTGCTATAACGGGGTATACAAGAACTCGGTACTAGCGTTTCACACAACAGACTAATAACAAGACGGGAGTTATCTAGTCTGGTCAACAATCAAACAAAGAAGAAAGTACTACAACACTAAAGAATAGTGTTGGCCGAAGCCGAAGTAATCCACCCTTGAACTAAGAACTTAAGAAGTCCTCCACCCTCTACTTCGGATCGGCACTATTACGTTACGTTAAACAATAGTCCTCGAGCATCAAGCAAGGAATCTTCTGATAAGTTAGATGCTTCTCGAATACTCATAAGAAGTAAGTATCGGATTTTGAACAGCAATTTAATGAATAACTCACTGGTAATTAAAGGCTTTAAATTGACATAAGAAGAATTATAAGAATAAGCAATAGGATATGGCAAACATTAAGAAGAAGTACTCCGACAATGCACTGGCAATAGCCTACTAAGATTGTGCTCGTGGGCCACTAATCTCTGAAGTAGCTAAGCATGCCACACATGAAATCAATAGTGCATAAACAATAATATACATAAGGAGAAGCTTCAATACTATGCTGTATCTGCTGGTCGAGCAAAGTCTAGCTGGGATATCTAAGGTTAGGAAACAATGGCTGAGCAAGCGGCTCGTAGCCTAGCGAGGTCCTTAAGACTGTGCGGCCAAATTACGTTAATTGACGGGATGCTCTCTTGAGAGATCCAGATCACTAGTATCTGGTTCTCTCCTGGCGATCCTCTCAAAGTCAAGCAAATGAGATAGCACAGTGTTGGGTGGCAGAGGCAAAAGCCCTCACTCGCAACACAGTGCTAAACTCCCACGGTACACAGTCAGAAAGACCACCTAGGCGTTCCACGTCTCCGTTGCAATTGTACTGGTTCAACCGCAACCTAGTACTCATAGGAAATCACAACTCAGAAACCCTATCCCAGTCTAGCATTGCCTAAACCAGCAGAAAACAGGAACATGAATAATCGCACACAGGGAAATGCATATACGAGTGCAACAAACATCAATCAATCCTATTCTAGTTAACCCTTCCAAAAATAGGCTATCTAACAGGCACTTATCTCGTGAGAACTCAAGCGATAATACTTTGGCTGACTAAACCTGCACCAAAGGGGTCATTGGTTAAAAAGGGACGAGAAGAGAAGAAGATAGGCTGTTCAGAGAGTAGAGAAAGTTCACATCAGTCGGAAGAATATGGATAGTTGCAAGGGATATGAGAAGTCGCTCTGCCTGATGAGTTCTAAAGAATTGTGGCGAGGACCTCTCCTTTTTATACTCGGCCCTCTAGCGGCATATCGCAAACTACTTAAGGACCGCCCACTGGCAATCATGACGTCATATTGTGACGCATGTCGAGTATGAGCATGCTGTACAGAACGCCCAGTCAGGCCCCACTCTCGCTAGGATCGTCAGGGCAGGAACTTTGGCTGTAGTCTGTGTAGAGTTTCCTAACTTAGTTTATGTGAGCCGTTGTACTATAAGTATTATAAATATGTATTTTGTTTTCATCTGAGTCAACGAGTTCTATTTTATATCATTAGTTATAAGTATTGTGTGTGGGACTTATATGTAATGATGAGAGGAGAGAGAGAGAGATATTACGTAACGGGGGCCAGTGAGCGCGCCACGAGGTGTGTAGGCCTAATTCCCTCCTCCCTCCTCCCTTCCTCCCTCTCAGCGCGTGGGAAATCCTTTGTCGATCCCAGATTGAGAGAGAATATGACGTCATGATTGCCAGTGGGCGGTCCTTAAGTAGTTGGCGATCTGCTCACTAGAGGGCCGAGTATAAAAAGGAGAGGTCCTCGCCACAATTCTTTAGAACTCATCAGGCAAAGCGACTTCTCATATCCCTTGCAACTATCCATATTCTTCCGACTGATGTGAACTTTCTCTACTCTCTGAACAGCCTATCTTCTTCTCTTCTCGTCCCTGTTTAACCTCCATGACCCCTTTGGTGCAGATTTAGTCAGCCAAAGTATTATCGCTTGAGTTCTCACGAGATAAGTGCCTGTTAGATAGCCTATTTTTGGAAGGGTTAACTAGAATAGGATTGATTGATGTGTGTTGCCCTCGTATATGCATTTCCCTGTGTGCGATTATTCATGTTCCTGTTTTCTGCTGGTTTAGGCAATGCTAGACTGGGATAGGGTTTCTGAGTTGTGATTTCCTATGAGTACTAGGTTGCGGTTGAACCAGTACAATTGCAACGGAGACGTGGAACGCCTAGGTGGTCTTTCTGACTGTGTACCGTGGGAGTTTAGCACTGTGTTGCGAGTGAGGGCTTTTGCCTATGCCACCCAACACTGTGTTATCTCATTTGCTTGACTTTGAGAGGATCGCCAGGAGAGAACCAGATACTAGTGATCTGGATCTCTCAAGAGAGCATCCCGTCAATTACCGTAATTTGGCCGCACAGTCTTAAGGACCTCGCTAGGCTACGAGCCGCTTGCTCAGCCATTGTCTCTTAACCTTAGATATCCCAGCTAGACTTTGCTCGACCAGCAGATACAGTATAGTATTGAAGCTTCTCCTTATGTATATTATTGTTTAAGCACTATTGATTTCATGTGTGGCACGCTTAGCTACTTCAGAGATTAGTGGCCCACGAGCACAATCTTAGTAGGCTATTGCCAGTGCATTGTCGGAGTACTTCTTCTTAATGTTTGCCATATCCTATTGCTTATTCTTATAATTCTTCTTATGTCAATTTAAAGCCTTTAATTACCAGTGAGTTATTCATTAAATTGCTGTTCAAAATCCGATACTTACTTCTTATGAGTATTCGAGAAGCATCTAACTTATCAGAAGATTCCTTGCTTGATGCTCGAGGACTATTGTTTAACGTAACGTAATAGTGCCGATCCGAAGTAGAGGGTGGAGGACTTCTTAAGTTCTTAGTTCAAGGGTGGATTACTTCGGCTTCGGCCAACACTATTCTTTAGTGTTGTAGTACTTTCTTCTTTGTTTGATTGTTGACCAGACTAGATAACTCCCGTCTTGTTATTAGTCTGTTGTGTGAAACGCTAGTACCGAGTTCTTGTATACCCCGTTATAGCAGATAGAACTCTGGAGGGTAGTGGCGTTTTTTGTTCGGCTGGCAGTACTCTGGGGTTGGGATCGTGTGTTTCCGTTGTGGCAGCGAGCCATACTCGAGTCCTGTGTAAGAGCCCTAGTGTACCCGAGTGCCCGGTCGTAACAATATTCTCTCTCAATCTGGGATCGACAAAGGATTTCCCACGCGCTTGATGAGGGAGGAGGGAGGAAGGAGGAGGGAGTGAGGCCTACACACCTCGTGGCGCGCTCACTGGCCGTCGTTACATAACTCTCTCTCTCATCATTATGTATAAGTCCCACACACAATACTTATATCTAATGATATAAAATAGAACTCGTTGACTTAGAAGAAAACAAAATACATAATTATAATACTTATAGTACAACGGTTCACATAAACTGAGTTAGGAAACTCTACACAGACTACAGCCAAAGTTCCTGCCCTGACGATCCTAGCGAGAGTGGGGCCTGACTGAGCGTTCTGTACAGCATGCTCATACTCGGCATGCGTCACAGTATCTGCAAGTGGCCTCAAGGGGAATGTGAGGCCTGAAGCCACCATCTTCGATAGGGGTGATATTCCAGAATCCGAGGGGAAGGAGCGGCAGGGAGGGGAATATTGTTGTGGACATTACCCTGGAGAGTGATTGTGTTGGGAGGCAGAGTGAGGGGAGCTACAAGAAGAAAGTTGTTAGAGAGATTGGGGAGAATGGTGTGGAAGAGGAGACTTGCTAAGGAGATAAAGGGGAATGTTGTGAGTGTGTTGGGAGGCAGAATAAGGTGAAGGAAGCTTAGAGCATTAGCGTAGAGTTGGTAAGATATATTTGGATGAACGATTAGTAGAATAGGCTTTAGACAATAATTGGTGGATTGGGAGCTTATATTGGTTGAGAAAATGTGATTAAAGGACTGATTGAGTAAGATATGGGTTGGAACTTGGGATGAAAGATTGGTGAAAGGGAGATAACTTGGAGTGATGTTCCGGAGGCCGAGGGGAAGGCGCGGGAGCGAGGGGAATATTATCAGACATCAGCCTGGAGAGCGATTATGTTGGGGGGGCAGCGTGAGGGAAGAAAGGATTGGTGTATGAGGGAAGAGCTGTTCGAGACATTGGGCATAAAATAAGAACATAAGAAAATGAGAGTCTGCAAAAATCCGATCGGCCCACACAAGGCAGATCCCTGAAAATGAGTAGAATGGAGATGTAAACTGAAGGAGGAGGCCACAGATTTAAGTGCCACAAGCCTGAACATCTCCTTTTAGGTTGGGCTAGGCTTGGTTTGATTAAATGATTTGCCTGTGGCCGTTCTAGTTGTGTTCGTATCGGTGTGCGGTCGTTTTTACTTGAAGTCATACCTTTTAGTAGATTGCTTTCACATGGCGAGAAATGGAATAACTTAGCAGCAGATGTATATATATAGTGAGTTCACTGCTCAATAGGTGGCGTTCTGAGAGTGAGGGTCTGAGTCTGGAGGGTGAGACGGTGAAGCGCTTGAGCGAAGCAACCAGCCGCTTCAGAGATGGAGCTGCTTCGAGCCATGATGGATGCTTCGCATGTCTCACTCCCCAGACTGGAACAAGACCTCACGGGCTTCACCGTGTTGAGCGGTGGAATGTACAGGCTCTCAGCCTATGCCCGAGAGGGAGTAGTTGGAATATAGAAACAAATATATACTTAAAGGGAAAGTTGGAGCTGTACTGTATCTGCATCACATTAATACCAAGATTTCATAAGCAACAACATATTTCTACTTGATAAATAGGTACATGACAATTTTCCGTCAATAAAAATCAAAGCAAACACGACAGACTATAGCGTAAATTGGACAATTTGGCCGACTAGTATATACGGTAATAGTTTGGGGGAATAGAATAGAATTAGAGGGGAAGATTGGAGGGCATATAATACTTTAGCGTTATCTTATAACAGGTAGAGGTATTTGTGAAATACAAATAAAAAGACTGGGTTTAATAATTGAAGGATGATTAGCTGAGGGACTGGTAAGTGATATTGGAGCACTAGTCGATTATGGTGCAACGGAGGATTGGTAGATTAAGTTGAGGATTGGAAAGATGTGAAGGCTTAGACAATTAAGATATGGATTGTAATACTAAATTCTTGATAGATTAGGGTGTAGGTTGAAAAAAGTAACCTGAAAAATCGAGAGAATACCGTAGGAATCCGGAGATTGGCGTTGATTTCCCGGAGTATGAAAGAGAGATTGGGCTGATACTCCATAATCCCAAAAGGGGAATGGGGGCTGGAGAGGAAGGGGGGGTGGAAGCATATTGAGGGATTACGCTGGGTGAGTGGGGTGGGGTGGACGAGGGAAATGAGGGTGGAGAGGGTGGAGGAGGAGGTATAAAAAGGGGGGGGGGGTGTGCTAAGGGTATAGGCGGACACTGTGGAATACGTGTGTGCATTATATAACACATGAGGCTGTAACAAGACGGGCACATGTGGCCAGTTCGTAACAATCGTGGTCTGTACCGGTAACGATTCGAGGACTTGTTGAGGCTTTGTGAACACATGTGTGATGGATATTATAAAGTGCTCAGTAGTGAATGCCAAATTATAGAAACTTCCTAAATTGTGTCCAGATACATGGGCTTACAATGAGTACTAGCTTTGCTGCTGAATATGTGTTCCATTAACCACGCATACACCTGACAGAAACCGGAGTGGTTTGGTATGGTATCGAGAGAGCTGTAAGAGAAGTGAAGATGATATTGAGGAAAAGATGAGGTACACGGATATGTGAGAAGAATGGTGATGAAGTATAAGCATACAGCATTGAGAGACTGAATGTAGATACACAAAATAGCCATGCTCCATTGCCAGAATGACCTGCTGTTGGCCGTCATGACACAGTAGACTGGTACGAAACACTATAATTATATTTCAGATAATCATTGCATACACATAGCAACATAATGAAATACTAGTTTCAATATGAGTTTGTTGGTACGATTGCGATGTGATGTGGGCAGGAGACCAATATATATGATTTGTATGTGGAAGTGCTGGATAGTGTGAAGAGGAACACTTTCTGGCGCGTATGGATAGTGAGATAATTTCTAAAAGAGTGTATGCAAGTGAATTGAAAAGGCAGTGAGGGAGAGACAGGCCGAGAGTGGTGTGGATGGATGTGGAAGGGCTGTGGCACCAAAATAATAACCACTTCAGTATACGATGATGACGTGTGTCTTCATTAGTGGACGATTGAGCTTAGGACAAAAACGAGGAGCATAAGGTAAAAAATTATGTGCTTGTTACTCCGACAAGTCCTTCGTAATGTGTGCAATATCGTCCAATAGTAGCCAGAAAAAAAAGTGTACGACTGGGTCGTCTTACTGACAGGGTTCAAAATAATATATTATTGCATTGGGTACGGGCTCGCTTCTCCTTCTAATGCAGATTTTTCACCAGGGAATGGAAGAGTAACCCCTTCTCATACCAAAGAAGAGTGGTGGAACAGTTATGAAGAATAGAGCGAAATGCAAGTTGATTTGGAAGTCGAAATGTTAAATGTTTGAAGGGGCATGACAAGCTAGCAGAATGTAATAATACTACTAATAACAATAATAATGGTAATAATAATAATAATAATAATGATAGTAATAATTAGTATTCATATTATTATTATTATTATTATCATTATTATTATTATATATTTCGAGCCGGCAGCCAATGAGTATGAAAATACACAATTTCTTAACCTAACTTATCCTAAAGAGTCAACAGATATGCCTTTGGCTGCCACAAGGGCGCCGACATACCCCGGAAAGTGTTTGACAGAAACCTCACAGGCAGGTAGCTGTGTGTGTGTTTGAGAGAGAGAGAGAGAGAGAGAGAGAGAGAGAGAGAGAGAGAGAGAGAGAGAGAGAGAGAGAGAGAGAGAGAGTACAAAGGAGTACAAAGGAGTACAAAGGAAATCAAGTAACAACAGTCTAGTGACCCTTCTAGGCTGCTTGTCCTCCAAAACACTGAGGATCAAGTGTCCAAACAGTGGTTTAGAGTGGGTAAGGGAACATTGGAAAGGGAACTACTGCCCTAGAACTAATGTCCGTGGCAGGATTAGGAAGTTAGTAGGGGACAGATGGGTTAGTAACTGAGGGGGGTATACAATAAAGTTATTCATTTACAAACGCAGTCAGTCGCGGGTTTGATGCGAGATATTTGTCGAAGCGGAGTTTAAATGAATCAACGGTGCTGCAGTCTATAACGTCTCGGGGAAGCCCATTCCACAAGTTGACAACTCGATTGAAGAAGAAATTCTTAGATTCGTGTGAGTTAAAAGATTTACCAATAATTTTGCAACCGTTTCCCCGCGTGTAATTAGATTGGTCGATAGTGAAGTACTTACTACAGTTCATATTGTCGATGCCTTTGATGATTTTGAACACTTGAATTAAGTCGCCTCTTAATCTGCGCTGGGTTAAAGGAAATAGATTTAATTCTCTAAGACGCTCTTCGTATGGTTTGTTCTTTAGGCTAGGTATCATTTTGGTAACTCTACGTTGAACTCGTTCTAGCTTGTTTATATCTTTTTGGTAATAAGGGCACCAGGATTGAACGCAGTATTCCAGAAGAGGGCGGACTAAGGAATTGTAAAGGGTTAGGATAACATCTATGGATTTATGCTCAAATGACCTGCCTATAAAGCCAATTATATTGTTTGCCTTCTTAACAACTTCTGAACATTGTTGACTCGGTTTTAGGTTACTCGATATTGTTACTCCCAGATCGGTTTCTTTGTTTACATTCTTAAGCTGAGTGCCATTCATCGAATAGTTTGCTTTCTCATTTAGGTATCCGATATGTAGTACTTTACATTTATCCGCATTGAAACTCATTTGCCAAATTTGGGCCGAACATGACAATTTATCTAGATTGTGTTGCATATCGTCAACTTGTTCTTTTGAGAGTACGCTATTTGCAATTTTTGTATCGTCAGCAAATTTTGAGATTGTGCAGGTGAGACCCTCATCTATGTCGTTGATGTAAATTAGAAAGAGAATTGGTCCTGAGAGAGAGAGAGAGAGAGAGAGAGAGAGAGAGAGAGAGAGAGAGAGAGAGAGAGAGAGAGAGAGAGAGAGAGAGAGAGAGAGAGAGGAGAGAGAGAGAGAGAGAGAGAGGCGCCATAGCAACAAAGGGGGGATATGGTAAGGGGTGTACAAGGGGCGAGAGAGGGAGTCATTACATAACTAAAAAGGGGAAGCGAATCCAAAAATCAATTGAAAGGAGAGACAAATGGAAAGAAAGACAGAAAGAAATACAGGAGAGAAGGATAAAAGTAAGTAAATTCTGCATGTAGATACATAAGAAAGGAGAACAAGACACACAATATAGAGTGGAGTAAGGAAGGAAAGAAATGGGAATAAATATATAAATGGGAACGTGTAAGTAAGATCGGAGGGGTTAAATAAGGGAAACAAAGATAAATATGTAAATAAGATATATATATACTGTATATACTGTATATATAATAAAGGGGAAGCACGGAAAGAACTATGGAACAAACTATATCATTGTGTAACATTTAAAAGGAAGAACCAAACAAAGAAAATTAAACAAAACACAAAACAATTACTCTGAATGTAGCCATATGATATACAAAAATAAGGTAACCTGATGTGTAGAAAACTATGGTAAGTGAAATCAATGTTGTTAACCGCCAGAATGCAAAGGAAAATAGTTGGCATGCAAATCTTTGTAGAATGAAAAGTTAAGATTAATCAAATTACTCTAGCAATATAAAACAAAAGGTAATTATAATCAGAATCAATGTATACTTACAAAATATCACACAACGAACAGCGTCATACATATATAGAATAGCTGAACAATCATAATGAAATCTTAAATAAATAAATGAACACAAAACTTATGTTATATTTACTATACACTATGCGGCAAAAATGATAGTGTGCATGCATAGTCAGGCTGAACAAACAACACACAACGAACTCATACGCAATTTAAGCAAGGCGCTCCAAAACACACACACACACACACACACACACACACACACACACATACACACACACACACACACACACACACACACACACACACACACACAGACAGACAGACAGACAGACAGACAGACAGACAGACAGACAGACAGACAGACAGACAGAGACAGAGACACAGACACACAGACACACAGACACACACACACACACACACACACACACACACACACACACACACACACTCACTTACGCACAAGAAAGCAAACACACCAATATGATAAATCACCCCAATACATAATGTGTTTCAAGTTAGTGTTTCTCCCCGGCGCAAGATATAGCCGGTTTCTTTGGCTGGTTAGTGCTATCCATATAAATTACTGTATACGACACCAGAAACAGTACACCAAAACACAATCTTATTTTTCTTTATGCTATTTATTATTAGACGATTTTGTAGGCATGTTGTGCGATAATAAATGGGTTAATTGGGATGTTTGTAATATGTTTATTACTAGAGGTCTTCTTTAAGCTGTTTCAATCATCTAGTGAAAACAAAAAGTGGCTACTGAAAGGGCTAACCATTTTAGTACACCGTGGCGCAATATTACGTTTTCTTACAACTCTCAATAGATTATTTTGTTTTGTGGTAGTCCATGCTACTCTCTGTAAAATCATCTAGTGCTATTAGGATCATAATGGAAATGACTTTATATTACTGAAGGTGCTAAGTCGACAGGGATAGTTGGTGTGTGTGTGTGTGTGCGTGCGTGTGAATGGATATATATTGTATTGGGTGTGCTCATTTGTGTCTTGGGTTTATTGCAATAATAGCAGAGCAGTTCAATTATATCTAAAGTGAGCATGGACAGGCTATACAGTATATAATGTTTATGCCAATTCTACAAGTAATCCTAATACACTGAACAGTACAAATGCACACACATAAACAACATAACACGCAAGTACACACACGCAAATAGAAGCACACACACTATTTATCTTGTTCACACACACACACACACAGTCATTCATCCCACGTATTATAACAAATAGTCTAGACATTCATTTTATATACGATATAATTTATTAACACAAATAAAAAAAAGACACAAATCACACACACCTAACTCATAAAATCTCCAACCAAGTGATAATTCGAACCATAAAGCTTACCGAGGCCCAGAATTGATGGTACCCCCCACACGAGGGGCACAATAACATTATATAAAAGTATGAAATTCGTCCTTAGTTACAGCTTCATATAAGGGTCATGTTAGTTTACTGTTTTTATGAAAAAGGAGGAGGAGGAAGACTAAAAGGAGATAGCATTGATGTGGAAAGCAAATCAACAAGGTGAAAGGGAGAATGAGGAACGCGTTGATATTGGTATGGTTGCGCTAAGTCATGTCTCAGCTGTCAATACGTTTAACTCGCTCTGTTCTGTATTAATGTCTGTCAGATGTTGAATAGGGTGGGTAAGTGTACGAACATGTTTGTATATCTCACTCGAAATGAAGAAATCATGGTATGATATTGCCGATACTAATTATTAATCATTATATACTTGGTGCCGAGACATCACTTATTAGTCCGACTGTACACACAAAATGCATCAAGCAAATCTAGAATTACCAATAAAGGAACGGAAGACAAAAATATTTGAAGGGTGAGGTAGTGAAATTTCAAATCAAATAAATGAATGAATTAATATATGAATCACAAAATTGATGAAGTTCATAAATAAGAGAAAGAAAGGGGGAATATCTGATAGAAGTATGACCAAATAATGAAGGTAGAAAAGAAGTTCTGAGAAGATGGGAACAGATGCAAAATAAATAAATCAAATTATTTAATTTCTCAAAGAAAATTGGATGAAATGGATGAATGAAGAGAAAAGGAGAAGGAATGAAATATAAACATATAAAATGTAGGCAGGAAGCAAGTAAAACTCTATCAATCAATGCGGAACTTCGCTGTGTAGCTACAATCACTCTCTGACTCCATTGCCAGGGCTAGTCCCGCGTGATATGCTAAGGTGAAACTCGACCATTAACGTAATACTCGACATGATCACTCGACTTGTCTCAGCCATGAGGTCTTCCTCCGCTATGACCCTTCATTCAAGGTTGCCAAAACCACTGCATCACCAGGGTTAACTTCAGGGATACGAACCACGTGCCTAAAGCCGGTAGCACACAAGCGCATATTCCGGCAATTTTTGATGAGTTACTTCTTCTCTTACTATACTGAAACTCCTTTGCATTGGAATCGGAGACTAAATTAATAATAGAATACGTTAGGTAGTTTAATTCTTATGAAACTTACATTGTTATGCTGCCAAGGTACAATTACCTGTGAATATTGACGAACAAATGTTGCTGTGAGACCGCTTTAATAACACTCACGAACCATGAACCCAGTATATGAAGAATCAGTTTAATAGAGTAGGAGCTGGATAGGTTTTATATGCATACCAAAGTAGCTAATAATCCACATAAGAAGACACGGACAAAGAGGATGGACAGAAGAAAGACAGGCATACAAATCCCCCCCCCCCCCCAGAATAAAATATATAGAAACACATCAATATATAAATAAATACATATAAAACGAGAGAAGGGATTCGTGGTGGAAATAGAAGGGCGTAGAGAAAAAAGAAAGACCAGAAAAATATATAAATTAAAAAAGTATAGAAAAGGAAAAATGGAAAGGAAATTAAAGACACATTAAGGTAGGAATAAAGACGGCAAAGAGGGAAACATTTCTCGAAGATAAGACGCAGGAAGGTGGAGACTTAATAAGTAGAGAAAGAGACGAAGTAAAACATAAGCAAAGTTAGGGCAGAAAAAAAAGGAATGGAAGCAGGTTACAGCAGCGTAAAGGAGGAGGAAGAGAAACAAATACAATAATTAACTTTAGAGATATAGTTAACTGAAAGGAATATGCAACTAAAGGTGAGACAAAGTGAGAAAAGTGTGATAAAATAAATAAAACAATAGCAGGGCTTGCATGAAGAAAAGGTGGATAGGAATGGACACAACTAATTAAATATAATAGGAAGGGATACAGAAGACACAGAGGAAAGATCAAATAGGAGAGAAAGAAAGTAAGGGCATGCGAAACATAAAGTAGGATGTAAGAAAGAATGGAAGACAGAGGGAAGAGGTAAGAAACGTGATGGAGGTAAGAAAACATAAATTAAATATAAAGAGTGGAAGGGGAAACGATAATAAAAGAATAAAATTAATAATAGAACAATTAAGGTAGGCAAAACAGGCAAGGAAGAAGAGAATGAGAGGAAAACAGAAGGAAGGATAATCGGAATATGTGATACAAGATGGAAGAGTGGGACATAATAACACGTTGGGAGAGGAGGAGGGAAAGGAAACATAGAAAGGAGGAAGTGAGGGAGATGGGGAAGCAGAGAGGAGAGGGAGAAAAGTAGATGAGATAAAACAAGTTAAGATAAATAAATAGAAGAAGAAAAGGCAAATGGACAGAGATTGCATGATAGATGGAAGGACAGATAAGCAGAGTGAATGTATAAAGGAAGCAAGGAAAGGAGAGGCTCTGTTGAATAGAGAGATAGAATAACAAGTGCGGAGAGGTGGGGTGTAAATAGAAAACAGGAACACTTGGAAGAAACAAAGAAAACAAGGGAAACGAGTGAGGAAAGAAATACAAACATGATGTGAAGAAGAACTAAGAAATTGGCAAAAGGCAGGAGAGAAGGGTAGAAAAAAGAGAAGGGAGAAGAATAGGACAATACGGAAGGAAGGATGTGTTAATACGCAGGGATGTGTGAGAGATGGATGGAATAACAAGTTAGGAGGAGAGATGGATGGAGACAAAAATATTATGGATAGCTCGGGCAAGGCAAGGGAAAAAGTATAGGAAGAAAGAAGGAGTGCAGACAGGAGAGATATATGAGGGATGATCACATTGGAGGTAAAAGTATTGGTAAAATAATTCAATTAATTTAGGAAAAATAATATGATGCGAAACAGAAGTAGGAGAGTAGAACACAAATGTAAACACGGAAGAAAGAGAGAGAGAGAGATGCGTCCTTCCAACATTCACGAACGTAGTCGGAGATTATATGCAACAAGCTGTTTGTGTATAGTTCTGACTAAGTTCGGAAGACATTTGTTCATATCGCCGAATTGCCGTCCGAGCATTCTGAAGTACTCTGTTCGGCTCAGTGTTGTCGGCCGAAGCTTTGGAAATTCAAAACTCTGTTGGAATGTCGGTTGCGGTGCGTGAAAGAATGTCGGATTGGTCGGATGAGATGTCTGCGACAGTTTAATGTGGTCGGCTGAAATGTCGGATTAAAAAACTATTCCGACATATCGGCGAGCACCTCCAAACACATCAAACCAATCGGCAACAATTTGGCAAGCTGTTTCTGAGCTAACTCAAAAAGTTGGATTGGTTGGACCTCCAATGATAGATTTGTTTAAATGAAGTGTCCGAACTGTAATTGAACACATCAAAACGGTCAGAAATCGTTTCCAAGTTGTTTCCGACCGACCGCATCCGAAAGGTCGGAATAGGCATCTGGATGATATTTACGGAAATATTTCCTTCAATGTTATTGTATTCTCTCTTGCAGTTCTCCAATGAGGTACAAAGCTAAAAATAAATGAATGATATAAAAGATAACATTATTTCAAATCTTATTGTTTTCTTCCTTGGAGTGTTTCATTGGACTGAGAAGCTTTAAGCAGTTGGGATGTGTGTACATGCTTAGATTGATATGCAGGATTCGAAGTTGCATAATAAATCGTAGGCAGTGTCCACCATTCTTTAACTGTCTTCGTGGTGCGATGCATTTGGTGTTGATTTTCGGTGTGAGCATCCTGGATTCGAATCCACGGACTGCCACATGATTTGTAAATTTCATTAATCGATTTTAGGAGTATAGTTGGTTGTTGGAAGGAACATAATAATTGATATTGGTTCAGGGGTAATTTATCGAGAGGACTTCCCTAGTGGTTAAGGCCCCATTAATTGCTCTTTCCATTCACATATGCATAGCCTACGTGAGTTGCAGTTGGGATGTGTGTACATGCTTAGATTGATATGCAGGATTCGAAGTTGCATAATAAATCGTAGGCAGTGTCCACCATTCTTTAACTGTCTTCGTGGTGCGATGCATTTGGTGTTGATTTTCGGTGTGAGCATCCTGGATTCGAATCCACGGACTGCCACATGATTTGTAAATTTCATTAATCGATTTTAGGAGTATAGTTGGTTGTTGGAAGGAACATAATAATTATATGAGTGATATTTGTATGAGCTTTTCATAGCTATTCTTGACTTACAGTGTGCTGGCTTAATAATCCAGAAGGATTGATAACCTCTGAAATCCTATTTTACCTAACTAAAGTACAGTACGTTGCTATTATAGACTAAACTGTTCTAGCGTCAATAACACTAAAACAAAACCGGTAACTGAGTTAAATTAGCCACTCCCTATATGGAAGACGGGTGGCAATTTCTATGCAGTGACGACTATAGTACTGTTGACGTTTGGTTAAATATATGGATTAATTGGTTTGTAGGTTAGTAGCATCATTTTCTGTTACCAAATATTTTATCTATCAATAATATAAATATATACATGTACATATATGAATGTTCCCCTTGATATCAGTTAGAACAGGCTCAAGAGAAGGATCATGATTAAGGATATAATGACTGATGATCCTAGTTCTAAAAGAATCAAGAGTCAGACTAATAACTACACGAAATATGAGGTGATTCCACTCTTGGTTGCTGCGTGGGAAAGTTAGTGTCTCAATATGCCCGTGCTTGCCAAATAGTGATGGTATTTTTATTTTCTGCTTGGGTCTCCTTTATCATATATTTGTATGGTGTAAACCATTATCCTTGTCTATGTCTACTAATTATGTTTACGTTGTGGAAACAGCAGAGGTCTAATAAAAGCCAAACTAAAACGAATGTTCGCCCTGGTATATTTAAAGAGTTAAGAAACTTGGGTGAGTTGCTGGGTCAGTGGTTAGCGTTCATTAAACGATGGCTTGATAAAATTATGCCTATAGTGTGACGGACGATCGAATCCCCTCTGAGTCAGTCAAGTTTCTAGGAAGGATATTTACACGTTAACACATGATCTGCATTAAAACAAACAACCTAAGCCTAAACGTCTTTACTATTACTCTTTTCTGTGTCAACTCATGCGCCTTGTTCCTGTCCAAAGACTGGCATATATCCAATTCAATCCTACCACCGTCACTATTTCCACTATTATCTGTTTCACCTGTACCTTATTGTTTCTGTCCGAAGCCTGACAAAATATTAATCTTCTCTCTGAGAGGATTAACAGATTCACCATTGATATTCACCCGTAAAAGTGTTGGTGGGATTTGAGCTTTATATTGTCATATAGTGTTTTTCGTAGAATTAGTGTATTAATATGTATGTTATTATATGTGATTATTATGTGATTATGGATATCATCTTTGGACCTGAAGTTAATGTACTGAAATTTACTGTATCGTGTATTGTTTGTACTGTCTTCGTGGCGCAATGCATAAGAGTGTTGATTTTCGGTGTGAGCGTCCTGGGTTCGAATCCCCAGACCGCCACATGTGTTTGTTAATTTCATTAATCGAGTTTAAGAGTAAAGTTGGTTGGTGGAGAGAACATAATAATTAATTCACTAACTATCCAACTACATCAAATGTTTATCTATCTATCTGAGTATTTATATGTCTATCAAACAATCTATCTATTTACATAACACAGCGCAAGGTAAAGTTTATAGTGCATAATACACAATAATATATGATGTCGAAGAAGGCAATTTCTGCTCTACTCTCTCTCTCTCTCTCTTCCAATTTCCCACTTTCCCACTTTCCCCTAGTCAGTCTCCCTAGTAATCCCCCTACAGCTTTAACTCACTCTCACAGACCCTCTATCTTTCTTTCAATATCCTCTGCTGTCCGTCCCAGATCTCATTCCATATTATCGTATGTGCCGCATTATATTTTACCTCAGTATGCATCATCTCTTTATACACGCTCTCTTAAGCACTCTCTACTAACTTCCTAATCCTGCCACGGACATTAGTTCCAGGGCAGTAATTCCCTTTCCAATGTTCCCTTACCCACTCTAAACCACTGTTTGGACACTTGATCCTCAGTGTTTTGGAGGACAAGCAACCTAGAAGGGTCACTAGATATGTTGTTGCTTGATTTCCTTTGTACTCCTTTGTACTCTTCTCACAAACAATGATGAACATTATCTTCTTCCACATACCTTAATTTCTCATTAAAACAAATTTAGTTCTAGAAATGTAGTTTTCTTTAATACCTCACTCACAAAACATTAAAGCTTTCGGATATTATATATGGGATGACATTTTGTGTATATCCAAATACAGATCGTTCCAGATAATATTGTCAAACGTAGGACTGGTTTACAATATTATTTGAGTTATATATCACGCCTAACGATAGCATTCCCAATTTCCAGAATTGTTTTTGTTAAGAAATAGATCATTGGCCCTGTCACTCTTTCAACTATGGGGGAGGCACTCGCTATAGGCAGTTCTGCCTTTTGCCTCTCTCAATCACATAGAAAAAAAAAATTAAGACATTTAACATTTGTACCACCTTGCAAACCTGTAATTAGCTATTGAGCAAATGTATTATCAGTATAGCTATTAATATATTCCATGTACCTTTAAAATAGTACCCACGTAAATGTTTTGAGATCCAATCACACGGGTAATTACAGATCCATTAAGAACTAAAATATCTATATCCATATCAATCTCTTTATCTCTCTATCTATCTATTTATCTATATATATGTATGTATATAATATATATATATATATATATATATATATATATACATATATATACATATATATATATATAATTATATATATTATATATATATATATATATATATATATATATATATATATACTGTATATATATATACAGTATATATATATGGATATACAGTATATATATATATATATATATATATATATATATATATATATATATATATATATATATATATATATATATATATGTGTGTGTATATAATAAAGGGACCATGGAGTTATACTTTTCTTCCTTTGATTGCTATTGGTCGTCACTAACCTCCCAACAATCATCTAGTGATAGTAGGAATAAATGGAGAAAAGATGTCTTATTACTGAGGATACATTTATTCCTGCACAGATATTAAGATCATCCCTCAACAAAGGGGATAGTAGACCACTCCTGTAGTGAACTTAATAGGCTTAATGGTATCCTTTATAAATATTCCATTTGCCCTGCTACTAGTCCTTTGTCATTGTGCAGGTGGGGAGAAGTGATTCTGGCAATAATGTATGTAATGTTTGGAAGGTTAACCTTATATGACACAATTGGCGAGTCATTTCATTGTTTTAACATTAATTATCTGTCATATGCACTTCTAAATATAATCGTTGCAAAATGGTAAGCTTAATAACATAATTCCGATATATTGATATAACGGCTAGAATATTATATTAAATTACCAAATCATAGCAGACTTAGTAGGTCCATTTGTTTCAAACTGTACAGTACGGTACTTGTCCACGTTCTTGTGAAACTACAGTTTAAGTGGAGCATTCGTTTCTATGATTTTATTGTGGTTTACATAAGTAAAATGCTTACCCAACTGTAAATTAATATCAAATCATAACAACTTCAAGTTAATTTGTCTTTGCTCCTTGTCAGCTTTCTTTCTTTTGTCATAGTTTCTTCTATATTTTCCTGGGTCTTTCACATATCCATTTCCCTACCACCTATCTATATTTACCCAATGCTTCCATTGTTATCTCCTATTACTAATATATTTCCATTTATCGTATATTTACCCAATTTTCCAGTGCTGTATTTCAGTGCCATGTTCTCCTTTATATAATATGCTTACCATTTATTTACATTCGAGTCTTCGATTGTTGTTTTCCTTAATCTCCGCAGTTTATTTAATTCCGACCATAGCAGCATTTTCCATTTACCTCTACTTCATTTCGCCGTTTCGCACCATGTATCTTACTCTTTGTTTCTCTTGGTGTAGTTTCCTTCAGTTTACCTTATTTTAGCTTTAATTGGCATGTACTTGCACATGCTATCATTTATCATTACTTATGAAATGTCTTTTTCGTTCTATCCTCTCATCCAGTTGTCCAATTATAGAATGATAACACCTTCCTTTGTCTATTCTATTATGATCTATCTCTCTTTCTTTCTTTCTCTCTCTCTCTCCACTCATCGTATTTATCCTCCCACTTCCCTCCGAATCACTCCCTTATCCAGGTAGATAAACGTTCCCTCTATATAATATATCCGTCTCACTCTCTCCACTCAACTTATTTATTCACCACTTTCTTCTTCCCTCCAAATCAATCCCTTAGCCAGGTAGATATACGCTCTCTCTACGCTCACTCTCTCCACTCATCGTATTTATCCACCACTCTTTCTCTTCCCTCCAAATCACTCCTTTAGCCAGGCAGGTAAACGCCGCATCCCCATAACGCAACATTTACGAGAGTCCGGAAGATCTCTATTGATGAGAGGGGGGACCACGTGGTTGTTGCGTCTCCCCTCTCCCTTCCCCGCTCGCTCACACTAGCTCTCTATCTCGTTCTCTCACCCCTCGACCAATCGCCAGCCCCCTAACCCCTCACCAGCCAATACCAGGACCAGGCGGAGGAGTGACGTCACGCTAGGGTCCTCTGATTGGTCCGCGCTAGAGGGCATTATACATCCCTCTCTGTAAACCTCCCAGACCTAATTGTTCTGCTATCCACGCAAATCCAGTCCTCCCTCCACCAACCCACCCAAGAAAAAACTCTCTACCACCCAAGTCGTCAAATCAAAAGACCTCAGGGGAAATTGGAGGATCTACCAGTTTCTCTCAAACAGTCTCATTCGGGAAAGTTAGACTCAAGAAAAGTTGGCATCGATCCTCATGGGAGGGTGTGACGTCATGGAGTGTATGGGGGGAAGTAGGCAGTAGCAAGCGTGGGTGCGGGCTGATAAGACGCACGGTACGGGTTTGGCACGTGGGCCTTTATGTGTGTGTGGGGAGGAGGGGGGAGGGGGGGGGGCAACAGGTGTTTTCACAGGTGTGTTAAGTGGGGGAGGAGGGGTTGTGATTTGTGAATAGCTCCTAGGCCTATTTATTGAAAGAGGAGTAGTGTCTGTCTTTTTTGTATCATTCGCTGCCAGATGAAAACAAATATCCTGAATATTGTATATATAAATAGTTTGTTATTGAGGGGTGGGCATGGGAGAGAAGGGTGTGGCTACAAACGTCAATCAATAAGTTATATAAAGCTGAAAAAACAGCTAGGCCTAATAACTACAGGAAGAACATTGTCGTTCATGGTCCATTCACGGTTTGCCTAGAATACCTCACGATTATTGAGTGGTTTTAGTTTGGTACTGGGGTAAGAG
>JBAKBP010024275.1:0-35479 GCA_037953745.1 Lithodes maja
AAATCACCCTAAAAACTAAGATAATTAACATTGAATTGACAAAATAATATTTTCTCAAAAACTATTTTCTGAGATTGGACACTAAAGTGAATTGGTCTTGTATGGTGGAGACACAAAACGGGATTTAGAGCCTCTATAACTGGGCTATCTTAATACACGAGAGGTAGACATATAATAGAGCTAAAATCACCCTAAAAACTAAGATAATTAACATTGAATTGACAAAATAATATTTTCTCAAAAACTATTTTCTGAGATTGGACACTAAAGTGAATTGGTCTTGTATGGTGGAGACACAAAACGGGATTTAGAGCCTCTATAACTGGGCTATCTTAATACACGAGAGGTAGACATATAATAGAGCTAAAATCACCCTAAAAACTAAGATAATTAACATTGAATTGACAAAATAATATTTTCTCAAAAACTATTTTCTGAGATTGGACACTAAAGTGAATTGGTCTTGTATGGTGGAGACACAAAACGGGATTTAGAGCCTCTATAACTGGGCTATCTTAATACACGAGAGGTAGACATATAATAGAGCTAAAATCACCCTAAAAACTAAGATAATTAACATTGAATTGACAAAATAATATTTTCTCAAAAACTATTTTCTGAGATTGGACACTAAAGTGAATTGGTCTTGTATGGTGGAGACACAAAACGGGATTTAGAGCCTCTATAACTGGGCTATCTTAATACACGAGAGGTAGACATATAATAGAGCTAAAATCACCCTAAAAACTAAGATAATTAACATTGAATTGACAAAATAATATTTTCTCAAAAACTATTTTCTGAGATTGGACACTAAAGTGATTTGGTCTTGTATGGTGGAGACACAAAACGGGATTTAGAGCCTCTATAACTGGGCTATCTTAATACACGAGAGGTAGACATATAATAGAGCTAAAATCACCCTAAAAACTAGTCTAATTAACATTGAATTGACAAAATAATATTTTCTCAAAAACTATTTTCTGAGATTGGACACTAAAGTGAATTGGTCTTGTATGGTGGAGACATAAAACGGGATTTAGAGCCTCTATAACTGGGCTATCTTAATACATGAGAGGTAGACATATAATACATCTAAAATCACCCTAAAAACTAAGATAATTAACATTGAATTGACAAAATAATATTTTCTCAAAAACTATTTTCTGAGATTGGACACTAAAGTGAATTGGTCTTGTATGGTGGAGACACAAAACGGGATTTAGAGCCTCTATAACTGGGCTATCTTAATACACGAGAGGTAGACATATAATAGAGCTAAAATCACCCTAAAAACTAAGATAATTAACATTGAATTGACAAAATAATATTTTCTCAAAACTATTTTCTGAGATTGGACACTAAAGTGAATTGGTCTTGTATGGTGGAGACACAAAACGGGATTTAGAGCCTCTATAACTGGGCTATCTTAATACACGAGAGGTAGACATATAATAGAGCTAAAATCACCCTAAAAACTAGTCTAATTTACATTGAATTGACAAAATAATATTTTCTCAAAAACTATTTTCTGAGATTGGACACTAAAGTGAATTGGTCTTGTATGGTGGAGACACAAAACGGGATTTAGAGCCTCTATAACTGGGCTATCTTAATACACGAGAGGTAGACATATAATAGAGCTAAAATCACCCTAAAAACTAAGATAATTAACATTGAATTGACAAAATAATATTTTCTCAAAAACTATTTTCTGAGATTGGACACTAAAGTGAATTGGTCTTGTATGGTGGAGACACAAAACGGGATTTAGAGCCTCTATAACTGGGCTATCTTAATACACGAGAGGTAGACATATAATAGAGCTAAAATCACCCTAAAAACTAGTCTAATTAACATTGAATTAACAAAATAATATTTTCTCAAAAACTATTTTCTGAGATTGGACACTAAAGTGAATTGGTCTTGTATGGTGGAGACACAAAACGGGATTTAGAGCCTCTATAACTGGGCTATCTTAATACACGAGAGGTAGACATATAATAGAGCTAAAATCACCCTAAAAACTAAGATAATTAACATTGAATTGACAAAATAATATTTTCTCAAAAACTATTTTCTGAGATTGGACACTAAAGTGAATTGGTCTTGTATGGTGGAGACACAAAACGGGATTTAGAGCCTCTATAACTGGGCTATCTTAATACACGAGAGGTAGACATATAATAGAGCTAAAATCACCCTAAAAACTAGTCTAATTTACATTGAATTGACAAAATAATATTTTCTCAAAAACTATTTTCTGAGATTGGACACTAAAGTGAATTGGTCTTGTATGGTGGAGACACAAAACGGGATTTAGAGCCTCTATAACTGGGCTATCTTAATACACGAGAGGTAGACATATAATAGAGCTAAAATCACCCTAAAAACTAAGATAATTAACATTGAATTGACAAAATAATATTTTCTCAAAAACTATTTTCTGAGATTGGACACTAAAGTGATTTGGTCTTGTATGGTGGAGACACAAAACGGGATTTAGAGCCTCTATAACTGGGCTATCTACACGAGAGGTAGACATATAATAGAGCTAAAATCACCCTAAAAACTAGTCTAATTAACATTGAATTGACAAAATAATATTTTCTCAAAAACTATTTTCTGAGATTGGACACTAAAGTGAATTGGTCTTGTATGGTGGAGACACAAAACGGGATTTAGAGCCTCTATAACTGGGCTATCTTAATACACGAGAGGTAGACATATAATAGAGCTAAAATCACCCTAAAAACTAGTCTAATTAACATTGAATTGACAAAATAATATTTTCTCAAAAACTATTTTCTGAGATTGGACACTAAAGTGAATTGGTCTTGTATGGTGGAGACATAAAACGGGATTTAGAGCCTCTATAACTGGGCTATCTTAATACATGAGAGGTAGACATATAATACAGCTAAAATCACCCTAAAAACTAGTCTAATTAACATTGAATTGACAAAATAATAATTTCTCAAAAACTATTTTCTGAGATTGGACACTAAAGTGAATTGGTCTTGTATGGTGGAGACATAAAACGGGATTTAGAGCCTCTATAACTGGGCTATCTTAATACACGAGAGGTAGACATATAATTCAGCTAAAATCACCCTAAAAACTAAGATAATTAACATTGAATTGACAAAATAATAATTTCTCAAAAACTATTTTCTGAGATTGGACACTAAAGTGAATTGGTCTTGTATGGTGGAGACACAAAACGGGATTTAGAGCCTCTATAACTGGGCTATCTT
This sequence comes from Lithodes maja, assembly GCA_037953745.1. Taxonomy (NCBI): domain Eukaryota; kingdom Metazoa; phylum Arthropoda; class Malacostraca; order Decapoda; family Lithodidae; genus Lithodes; species Lithodes maja. The sequence continues at coordinate 3,258 of JBAKBP010024275.1, forward strand.
AATACATGAGAGGTAGACATATAATTCAGCTAAAATCACCCTAAAAACTAAGATAATTAACATTGAATTGACAAAATAATAATTTCTCAAAAACTATTTTCTGAGATTGGACACTAAAGTGAATTGGTCTTGTATGGTGGAGACACAAAACGGGATTTAGAGCCTCTATAACTGGGCAATCTTAATACATGAGAGGTAGACATATAATAGAGCTAAAATCACCCTAAAAACTAGTCTAATTAACATTGAATTGACAAAATAATATTTTCTCAAAAACTATTTTCTGAGATTGGACACTAAAGTGAATTGGTCTTGTATGGTGGAGACACAAAACGGGATTTAGAGCCTCTATAACTGGGCTATCTTAATACACGAGAGGTAGACATATAATAGAGCTAAAATCACCCTAAAAACTAGTCTAATTAACATTGAATTGACAAAATAATATTTTCTCAAAAACTATTTTCTGAGATTGGACACTAAAGTGAATTGGTCTTGTATGGTGGAGACATAAAACGGGATTTAGAGCCTCTATAACTGGGCTATCTTAATACACGAGAGGTAGACATATAATACAGCTAAAATCACCCTAAAAACTAGTCTAATTAACATTGAATTGACAAAATAATAATTTCTCAAAAACTATTTTCTGAGATTGGACACTAAAGTGAATTGGTCTTGTATGGTGGAGACATAAAACGGGATTTAGAGCCTCTATAACTGGGCTATCTTAATACATGATAGGTAGACATATAATACAGCTAAAATCACCCTAAAAACTAGTCTAATTAACATTGAATTGACAAAATAATAATTTCTCAAAAACTATTTTCTGAGATTGGACACTAAAGTGAATTGGTCTTGTATGGTGGAGACATAAAACGGGATTTAGAGCCTCTATAACTGGGCTATCTTAATACATGAGAGGTAGACATATAATACAGCTAAAATCACCCTAAAAACTAGTCTAATTAACATTGAATTGACAAAATAATAATTTCTCAAAAACTATTTTCTGAGATTGGACACTAAAGTGAATTGGTCTTGTATGGTGGAGACATAAAACGGGATTTAGAGCCTCTATAACTGGGCTATCTTAATACATGAGAGGTAGACATATAATTCAGCTAAAATCACCCTAAAAACTAGTCTAATTAACATTGAATTGACAAAATAATAATTTCTCAAAAACTATTTTCTGAGATTGGACACTAAAGTGAATTGGTCTTGTATGGTGGAGACATAAAACGGGATTTAGAGCCTCTATAACTGGGCTATCTTAATACATGAGAGGTAGACATATAATTCAGCTAAAATCACCCTAAAAACTAAGATAATTAACATTGAATTGACAAAATAATATTTTCTCAAAAACTATTTTCTGAGATTGGACACTAAAGTGAATTGGTCTTGTATGGTGGAGACACAAAACGGGATTTAGAGCCTCTATAACTGGGCTATCTTAATACATGAGAGGTAGACATATAATTCAGCTAAAATCACCCTAAAAACTAAGATAATTAACATTGAATTGACAAAATAATATTTTCTCAAAAACTATTTTCTGAGATTGGACACTAAAGTGAATTGGTCTTGTATGGTGGAGACATAAAACGGGATTTAGAGCCTCTATAACTGGGCTATCTTAATACATGAGAGGTAGACATATAATTCAGCTAAAATCACCCTAAAAACTAAGATAATTAACATTGAATTGACAAAATAATATTTTCTCAAAAACTATTTTCTGAGATTGGACACTAAAGTGAATTGGTCTTGTATGGTGGAGACATAAAACGGGATTTAGAGCCTCTATAACTGGGCTATCTTAATACATGAGAGGTAGACATATAATACAGCTAAAATCACCCTAAAAACTAAGATAATTAACATTGAATTGACAAAATAATATTTTCTCAAAAACTATTTTCTGAGATTGGACACTAAAGTGAATTGGTCTTGTATGGTGGAGACATAAAACGGGATTTAGAGCCTCTATAACTGGGCTATCTTAATACATGAGAGGTAGACATATAATACATCTAAAATCACCCTAAAAACTAAGATAATTAACATTGAATTGACAAAATAATATTTTCTCAAAAACTATTTTCTGAGATTGGACACTAAAGTGAATTGGTCTTGTATGGTGGAGACATAAAACGGGATTTAGAGCCTCTATAACTGGGCTATCTTAATACATGAGAGGTAGACATATAATACATCTAAAATCACCCTAAAAACTAGTCTAATTAACATTGAATTGACAAAATAATATTTTCTCAAAAACTATTTTCTGAGATTGGACACTAAAGTGATTTGGTCTTGTATGGTGGAGACACAAAACGGGATTTAGAGCCTCTATAACTGGGCTATCTACACGAGAGGTAGACATATAATAGAGCTAAAATCACCCTAAAAACTAAGATAATTAACATTGAATTGACAAAATAATATTTTCTCAAAAACTATTTTCTGAGATTGGACACTAAAGTGAATTGGTCTTGTATGGTGGAGACACAAAACGGGATTTAGAGCCTCTATAACTGGGCAATCTACACGAGAGGTAGACATATAATAGAGCTAAAATCACCCTAAAAACTAAGATAATTAACATTGAATTGACAAAATAATATTTTCTCAAAAACTATTTTCTGAGATTGGACACTAAAGTGAATTGGTCTTGTATGGTGGAGACACAAAACGGGATTTAGAGCCTCTATAACTGGGCTATCTTAATACACGAGAGGTAGACATATAATAGAGCTAAAATCACCCTAAAAACTAGTCTAATTTACATTGAATTGACAAAATAATATTTTCTCAAAAACTATTTTCTGAGATTGGACACTAAAGTGATTTGGTCTTGTATGGTGGAGACACAAAACGGGATTTAGAGCCTCTATAACTGGGCTATCTTAATACACGAGAGGTAGACATATAATAGAGCTAAAATCACCCTAAAAACTAGTCTAATTTACATTGAATTGACAAAATAATATTTTCTCAAAAACTATTTTCTGAGATTGGACACTAAAGTGATTTGGTCTTGTATGGTGGAGACACAAAACGGGATTTAGAGCCTCTATAACTGGGCTATCTTAATACACGAGAGGTAGACATATAATAGAGCTAAAATCACCCTAAAAACTAGTCTAATTTACATTGAATTGACAAAATAATATTTTCTCAAAAACTATTTTCTGAGATTGGACACTAAAGTGATTTGGTCTTGTATGGTGGAGACACAAAATGGGATTTAGAGCCTCTATAACTGGGCTATCTTAATACACGAGAGGTAGACATATAATAGAGCTAAAATCACCCTAAAAACTAGTCTAATTTACATTGAATTGACAAAATAATATTTTCTCAAAAACTATTTTCTGAGATTGGACACTAAAGTGATTTGGTCTTGTATGGTGGAGACACAAAACGGGATTTAGAGCCTCTATAACTGGGCTATCTACACGAGAGGTAGACATATAATAGAGCTAAAATCACCCTAAAAACTAAGATAATTAACATTGAATTGACAAAATAATATTTTCTCAAAAACTATTTTCTGAGATTGGACACTAAAGTGATTTGGTCTTGTATGGTGGAGACACAAAACGGGATTTAGAGCCTCTATAACTGGGCTATCTACACGAGAGGTAGACATATAATAGAGCTAAAATCACCCTAAAAACTAAGATAATTAACATTGAATTGACAAAATAATAATTTCTCAAAAACTATTTTCTGAGATTGGACACTAAAGTGATTTGGACTTGTATGGTGGAGACACAAAACGGGATTTAGAGCCTCTATAACTGGGCTATGTACACGAGAGGTAGACATATAATAGAGCTAAAATCACCCTAAAAACTAAGATAATTAACATTGAATTGACAAAATAATAATTTCTCAAAAACTATTTTCTGAGATTGGACACTAAAGTGATTTGGTCTTGTATGGTGGAGACACAAAACGGGATTTAGAGCCTCTATAACTGGGCTATCTTAATACACGAGAGGTAGACATATAATAGAGCTAAAATCACCCTAAAAACTAAGATAATTAACATTGAATTGACAAAATAATAATTTCTCAAAAACTATTTTCTGAGATTGGACACTAAAGTGATTTGGTCTTGTATGGTGGAGACACAAAACGGGATTTAGAGCCTCTATAACTGGGCTATCTTAATACATGAGAGGTAGACATATAATAGAGCTAAAATCACCCTAAAAACTAAGATAATTAACATTGAATTGACAAAATAATAATTTCTCAAAAACTATTTTCTGAGATTGGACACTAAAGTGATTTGGTCTTGTATGGTGGAGACACAAAACGGGATTTAGAGCCTCTATAACTGGGCTATCTTAATACATGAGAGGTAGACATATAACAGAGCTAAAATCAACCTAAAAACTAGGCTAATTAACATTGAATTGACAAAATAATATTTTCTCAAAAACTATTTTCTGAGATTGGACACTAAAGTGAATTGGTCTTGTATGGTGGAGACACAAAACGGGATTTAGAGCCTCTATAACTGGGCTATCTACACGAGAGGTAGACATATAATAGAGCTAAAATCACCCTAAAAACTAAGATAATTAACATTGAATTGACAAAATAATATTTTCTCAAAAACTATTTTCTGAGATTGGACACTAAAGTGAATTGGTCTTGTATGGTGGAGACACAAAACGGGATTTAGAGCCTCTATAACTGGGCTATCTACACGAGAGGTAGACATATAATAGAGCTAAAATCACCCTAAAAACTAAGATAATTAGCATTGAATTGACAAAATAATAATTTCTCAAAAACTATTTTCTGAGATTGGACACTAAAGTGATTTGGTCTTGTATGGTGGAGACACAAAACGGGATTTAGAGCCTCTATAACTGGGCTATCTACACGAGAGGTAGACATATAATAGAGCTAAAATCACCCTAAAAACTAAGATAATTAACATTGAATTGACAAAATAATAATTTCTCAAAAACTATTTTCTGAGATTGGACACTAAAGTGATTTGGTCTTGTATGGTGGAGACACAAAACGGGATTTAGAGCCTCTATAACTGGGCTATCTACACGAGAGGTAGACATATAATAGAGCTAAAATCACCCTAAAAACTAAGATAATTAACATTGAATTGACAAAATAATATTTTCTCAAAAACTATTTTCTGAGATTGGACACTAAAGTGAATTGGTCTTGTATGGTGGAGACACAAAACGGGATTTAGAGCCTCTATAACTGGGCTATCTTAATACACGAGAGGTAGACATATAATAGAGCTAAAATCACCCTAAAAACTAAGATAATTAACATTGAATTGACAAAATAATATTTTCTCAAAAACTATTTTCTGAGATTGGACACTAAAGTGAATTGGTCTTGTATGGTGGAGACACAAAACGGGATTTAGAGCCTCTATAACTGGGCTATCTTAATACACGAGAGGTAGACATATAATAGAGCTAAAATCACCCTAAAAACTAAGATAATTAACATTGAATTGACAAAATAATATTTTCTCAAAAACTATTTTCTGAGATTGGACACTAAAGTGAATTGGTCTTGTATGGTGGAGACACAAAACGGGATTTAGAGCCTCTATAACTGGGCTATCTTAATACACGAGAGGTAGACATATAATAGAGCTAAAATCACCCTAAAAACTAGTCTAATTTACATTGAATTGACAAAATAATATTTTCTCAAAAACTATTTTCTGAGATTGGACACTAAAGTGAATTGGTCTTGTATGGTGGAGACACAAAACGGGATTTAGAGCCTCTATAACTGGGCTATCTTAATACACGAGAGGTAGACATATAATAGAGCTAAAATCACCCTAAAAACTAAGATAATTAACATTGAATTGACAAAATAATATTTTCTCAAAAACTATTTTCTGAGATTGGACACTAAAGTGATTTGGTCTTGTATGGTGGAGACACAAAACGGGATTTAGAGCCTCTATAACTGGGCTATCTTAATACACGAGAGGTAGACATATAATAGAGCTAAAATCACCCTAAAAACTAGTCTAATTAACATTGAATTGACAAAATAATATTTTCTCAAAAACTATTTTCTGAGATTGGACACTAAAGTGAATTGGTCTTGTATGGTGGAGACACAAAACGGGATTTAGAGCCTCTATAACTGGGCTATCTTAATACACGAGAGGTAGACATATAATAGAGCTAAAATCACCCTAAAAACTAAGATAATTAACATTGAATTGACAAAATAATATTTTCTCAAAAACTATTTTCTGAGATTGGACACTAAAGTGAATTGGTCTTGTATGGTGGAGACACAAAACGGGATTTAGAGCCTCTATAACTGGGCTATCTACACGAGAGGTAGACATATAATAGAGCTAAAATCACCCTAAAAACTAAGATAATTAACATTGAATTGACAAAATAATATTTTCTCAAAAACTATTTTCTGAGATTGGACACTAAAGTGAATTGGTCTTGTATGGTGGAGACACAAAACGGGATTTAGAGCCTCTATAACTGGGCTATCTACACGAGAGGTAGACATATAATAGAGCTAAAATCACCCTAAAAACTAAGATAATTAACATTGAATTGACAAAATAATATTTTCTCAAAAACTATTTTCTGAGATTGGACACTAAAGTGAATTGGTCTTGTATGGTGGAGACATAAAACGGGATTTAGAGCCTCTATAACTGGGCTATCTACACGAGAGGTAGACATATAATAGAGCTAAAATCACCCTAAAAACTAAGATAATTAACATTGAATTGACAAAATAATATTTTCTCAAAAACTATTTTCTGAGATTGGACACTAAAGTGAATTGGTCTTGTATGGTGGAGACATAAAACGGGATTTAGAGCCTCTATAACTGGGCTATCTACACGAGAGGTAGACATAATATTATAATAGAGCTAAAATCACCCTAAAAACTAAGATAATTAACATTGAATTGACAAAATAATATTTTCTCAAAAACTATTTTCTGAGATTGGACACTAAAGTGAATTGGTCTTGTATGGTGGAGACATAAAACGGGATTTAGAGCCTCTATAACTGGGCAATCTTAATACATGAGAGGTAGACATATAATAGAGCTAAAATCACCCTAAAAACTAGGCTAATTAACATTGAATTGACAAAATAATATTTTCTCAAAAACTATTTTCTGAGATTGGACACTAAAGTGAATTGGTCTTGTATGGTGGAGACATAAAACGGGATTTAGAGCCTCTATAACTGGGCTATCTACACGAGAGGTAGACATATAATAGAGCTAAAATCACCCTAAAAACTAGTCTAATTAACATTGAATTGACAAAATAATATTTTCTCAAAAACTATTTTCTGAGATTGGACACTAAAGTGAATTGGTCTTGTATGGTGGAGACATAAAACGGGATTTAGAGCCTCTATAACTGGGCTATCTTAATACACGAGAGGTAGACATATAATACATCTAAAATCACCCTAAAAACTAAGATAATTAACATTGAATTGACAAAATAATATTTTCTCAAAAACTATTTTCTGAGATTGGACACTAAAGTGAATTGGTCTTGTATGGTGGAGACACAAAACGGGATTTAGAGCCTCTATAACTGGGCTATCTTAATACACGAGAGGTAGACATATAATAGAGCTAAAATCACCCTAAAAACTAAGATAATTAACATTGAATTGACAAAATAATATTTTCTCAAAAACTATTTTCTGAGATTGGACACTAAAGTGAATTGGTCTTGTATGGTGGAGACACAAAACGGGATTTAGAGCCTCTATAACTGGGCTATCTTAATACACGAGAGGTAGACATATAATAGAGCTAAAATCACCCTAAAAACTAAGATAATTAACATTGAATTGACAAAATAATATTTTCTCAAAAACTATTTTCTGAGATTGGACACTAAAGTGAATTGGTCTTGTATGGTGGAGACACAAAACGGGATTTAGAGCCTCTATAACTGTGCTATCTTAATACACGAGAGGTAGACATATAATAGAGCTAAAATCACCCTAAAAACTAAGATAATTAACATTGAATTGACAAAATAATATTTTCTCAAAAACTATTTTCTGAGATTGGACACTAAAGTGAATTGGTCTTGTATGGTGGAGACACAAAACGGGATTTAGAGCCTCTATAACTGGGCTATCTTAATACACGAGAGGTAGACATATAATAGAGCTAAAATCACCCTAAAAACTAAGATAATTAACATTGAATTGACAAAATAATATTTTCTCAAAAACTATTTTCTGAGATTGGACACTAAAGTGATTTGGTCTTGTATGGTGGAGACACAAAACGGGATTTAGAGCCTCTATAACTGGGCTATCTTAATACACGAGAGGTAGACATATAATAGAGCTAAAATCACCCTAAAAACTAGTCTAATTAACATTGAATTGACAAAATAATATTTTCTCAAAAACTATTTTCTGAGATTGGACACTAAAGTGAATTGGTCTTGTATGGTGGAGACACAAAACGGGATTTAGAGCCTCTATAACTGGGCTATCTTAATACACGAGAGGTAGACATATAATAGAGCTAAAATCACCCTAAAAACTAAGATAATTAACATTGAATTGACAAAATAATATTTTCTCAAAAACTATTTTCTGAGATTGGACACTAAAGTGAATTGGTCTTGTATGGTGGAGACACAAAACGGGATTTAGAGCCTCTATAACTGGGCTATCTTAATACACGAGAGGTAGACATATAATAGAGCTAAAATCACCCTAAAAACTAGTCTAATTAACATTGAATTGACAAAATAATAATTTCTCAAAAACTATTTTCTGAGATTGGACACTAAAGTGAATTGGTCTTGTATGGTGGAGACACAAAACGGGATTTAGAGCCTCTATAACTGGGCTATCTTAATACACGAGAGGTAGACATATAATAGAGCTAAAATCACCCTAAAAACTAAGATAATTAACATTGAATTGACAAAATAATATTTTCTCAAAAACTATTTTCTGAGATTGGACACTAAAGTGAATTGGTCTTGTATGGTGGAGACACAAAACGGGATTTAGAGCCTCTATAACTGGGCTATCTTAATACACGAGAGGTAGACATATAATAGAGCTAAAATCACCCTAAAAACTAGTCTAATTTACATTGAATTGACAAAATAATATTTTCTCAAAAACTATTTTCTGAGATTGGACACTAAAGTGAATTGGTCTTGTATGGTGGAGACACAAAACGGGATTTAGAGCCTCTATAACTGGGCTATCTTAATACACGAGAGGTAGACATATAATAGAGCTAAAATCACCCTAAAAACTAAGATAATTAACATTGAATTGACAAAATAATATTTTCTCAAAAACTATTTTCTGAGATTGGACACTAAAGTGATTTGGTCTTGTATGGTGGAGACACAAAACGGGATTTAGAGCCTCTATAACTGGGCTATCTACACGAGAGGTAGACATATAATAGAGCTAAAATCACCCTAAAAACTAGTCTAATTAACATTGAATTGACAAAATAATATTTTCTCAAAAACTATTTTCTGAGATTGGACACTAAAGTGAATTGGTCTTGTATGGTGGAGACACAAAACGGGATTTAGAGCCTCTATAACTGGGCTATCTTAATACACGAGAGGTAGACATATAATAGAGCTAAAATCACCCTAAAAACTAGTCTAATTAACATTGAATTGACAAAATAATATTTTCTCAAAAACTATTTTCTGAGATTGGACACTAAAGTGAATTGGTCTTGTATGGTGGAGACATAAAACGGGATTTAGAGCCTCTATAACTGGGCTATCTTAATACATGAGAGGTAGACATATAATACAGCTAAAATCACCCTAAAAACTAGTCTAATTAACATTGAATTGACAAAATAATAATTTCTCAAAAACTATTTTCTGAGATTGGACACTAAAGTGAATTGGTCTTGTATGGTGGAGACATAAAACGGGATTTAGAGCCTCTATAACTGGGCTATCTTAATACACGAGAGGTAGACATATAATTCAGCTAAAATCACCCTAAAAACTAAGATAATTAACATTGAATTGACAAAATAATAATTTCTCAAAAACTATTTTCTGAGATTGGACACTAAAGTGAATTGGTCTTGTATGGTGGAGACACAAAACGGGATTTAGAGCCTCTATAACTGGGCTATCTTAATACATGAGAGGTAGACATATAATTCAGCTAAAATCACCCTAAAAACTAAGATAATTAACATTGAATTGACAAAATAATATTTTCTCAAAAACTATTTTCTGAGATTGGACACTAAAGTGAATTGGTCTTGTATGGTGGAGACATAAAAACGGAATTTAGAGCCTCTATAACTGGGCTATCTTAATACATGAGAGGTAGACATATAATAGAGCTAAAATCACCCTAAAAACTAAGATAATTAACATTGAATTGACAAAATAATAATTTCTCAAAAACTATTTTCTGAGATTGGACACTAAAGTGAATTGGTCTTGTATGGTGGAGACACAAAACGGGATTTAGAGCCTCTATAACTGGGCTATCTTAATACATGAGAGGTAGACATATAATAGAGCTAAAATCACCCTAAAAACTAGTCTAATTAACATTGAATTGACAAAATAATATTTTCTCAAAAACTATTTTCTGAGATTGGACACTAAAGTGAATTGGTCTTGTATGGTGGAGACACAAAACGGGATTTAGAGCCTCTATAACTGGGCTATCTTAATACACGAGAGGTAGACATATAATAGAGCTAAAATCACCCTAAAAACTAGTCTAATTAACATTGAATTGACAAAATAATATTTTCTCAAAAACTATTTTCTGAGATTGGACACTAAAGTGAATTGGTCTTGTATGGTGGAGACATAAAACGGGATTTAGAGCCTCTATAACTGGGCTATCTTAATACACGAGAGGTAGACATATAATACAGCTAAAATCACCCTAAAAACTAGTCTAATTAACATTGAATTGACAAAATAATAATTTCTCAAAAACTATTTTCTGAGATTGGACACTAAAGTGAATTGGTCTTGTATTGTGGAGACATAAAACGGGATTTAGAGCCTCTATAACTGGGCTATCTTAATACATGAGAGGTAGACATATAATACAGCTAAAATCACCCTAAAAACTAGTCTAATTAACATTGAATTGACAAAATAATAATTTCTCAAAAACTATTTTCTGAGATTGGACACTAAAGTTAATTGGTCTTGTATGGTGGAGACATAAAACGGGATTTAGAGCCTCTATAACTGGGCTATCTTAATACATGAGAGGTAGACATATAATACAGCTAAAATCACCCTAAAAACTAGTCTAATTAACATTGAATTGACAAAATAATAATTTCTCAAAAACTATTTTCTGAGATTGGACACTAAAGTGAATTGGTCTTGTATGGTGGAGACATAAAACGGGATTTAGAGCCTCTATAACTGGGCTATCTTAATACATGAGAGGTAGACATATAATTCAGCTAAAATCACCCTAAAAACTAGTCTAATTAACATTGAATTGACAAAATAATAATTTCTCAAAAACTATTTTCTGAGATTGGACACTAAAGTGAATTGGTCTTGTATGGTGGAGACATAAAACGGGATTTAGAGCCTCTATAACTGGGCTATCTTAATACATGAGAGGTAGACATATAATTCAGCTAAAATCACCCTAAAAACTAAGATAATTAACATTGAATTGACAAAATAATATTTTCTCAAAAACTATTTTCTGAGATTGGACACTAAAGTGAATTGGTCTTGTATGGTGGAGACACAAAACGGGATTTAGAGCCTCTATAACTGGGCTATCTTAATACATGAGAGGTAGACATATAATTCAGCTAAAATCACCCTAAAAACTAAGATAATTAACATTGAATTGACAAAATAATATTTTCTCAAAAACTATTTTCTGAGATTGGACACTAAAGTGAATTGGTCTTGTATGGTGGAGACATAAAACGGGATTTAGAGCCTCTATAACTGGGCTATCTTAATACTACCTACACGAGACGTAGACATATAATAGAGCTAAAATCACCCTAAACACTAGACTAGTTAACATTGAATTGACCAAAATAATATTCTCTCTAAAAATATTTTCTGAGATTGGACACTAAAGTGAATTGGTCTTGTATGGTGGAGACACGAAACGGGATTTAGAGCCTCTATAACTGGGCTATCTACACGAGACGTAGACATATAATAGAGCTAAAATCACCCTAAAAACTAGGCTAGTTAACATTGAATTGACCAAAATAATATTCTCTCTAAAAATATTTTCTGAGATTGGACACTAAAGTGAATTGGTCTTGTATGGTGGAGACACAAAACGGGATTTAGAGCCTCTATAACTGGGCTATCTACACGAGACGTAGACATATAATAGAGCTAAAATCACCCTAAAACTAGGCTAGTTAACATTGAATTGACCAAAATAATATTCTCTCTAAAAATATTTTCTGAGATTGGACACTAAAGTGAATTGGTCTTGTATGGTGGAGACACAAAACGGGATTTAGAGCCTCTATAACTGGGCTATCTACACGAGAGGTAGACATATAATAGAGCTAAAATCACCCTAAAAACTAAGATAATTAACATTGAATTGACAAAATAATATTTTCTCAAAAACTATTTTCTGAGATTGGACACTAAAGTGAATTGGTCTTGTATGGTGGAGACACATAACGGGATTTAGAGCCTCTATAACTGGGCAATCTACACGAGAGGTAGACATATAATAGAGCTAAAATCACCCTAAAAACTAAGATAATTAACATTGAATTGACAAAATAATATTTTCTCAAAAACTATTTTCTGAGATTGGACACTAAAGTGAATTGGTCTTGTATGGTGGAGACACAAAACGGGATTTAGAGCCTCTATAACTGGGCTATCTTAATACACGAGAGGTAGACATATAATAGAGCTAAAATCACCCTAAAAACTAGTCTAATTTACATTGAATTGACAAAATAATATTTTCTCAAAAACTATTTTCTGAGATTGGACACTAAAGTGATTTGGTCTTGTATGGTGGAGACACAAAACGGGATTTAGAGCCTCTATAACTGGGCTATCTTAATACACGAGAGGTAGACATATAATAGAGCTAAAATCACCCTAAAAACTAGTCTAATTTACATTGAATTGACAAAATAATATTTTCTCAAAAACTATTTTCTGAGATTGGACACTAAAGTGATTTGGTCTTGTATGGTGGAGACACAAAACGGGATTTAGAGCCTCTATAACTGGGCTATCTTAATACACGAGAGGTAGACATATAATAGAGCTAAAATCACCCTAAAAACTAGTCTAATTTACATTGAATTGACAAAATAATATTTTCTCAAAAACTATTTTCTGAGATTGGACACTAAAGTGATTTGGTCTTGTATGGTGGAGACACAAAACGGGATTTAGAGCCTCTATAACTGGGCTATCTTAATACACGAGAGGTAGACATATAATAGAGCTAAAATCACCCTAAAAACTAAGATAATTAACATTGAATTGACAAAATAATATTTTCTCAAAAACTATTTTCTGAGATTGGACACTAAAGTGAATTGGTCTTGTATGGTGGAGACACAAAACGGGATTTAGAGCCTCTATAACTGGGCTATCTTAATACACGAGAGGTAGACATATAATAGAGCTAAAATCACCCTAAAAACTAAGATAATTAACATTGAATTGACAAAATAATATTTTCTCAAAAACTATTTTCTGAGATTGGACACTAAAGTGAATTGGTCTTGTATGGTGGAGACACAAAACGGGATTTAGAGCCTCTATAACTGGGCTATCTTAATACACGAGAGGTAGACATATAATAGAGCTAAAATCACCCTAAAAACTAGTCTAATTTACATTGAATTGACAAAATAATATTTTCTCAAAAACTATTTTCTGAGATTGGACACTAAAGTGAATTGGTCTTGTATGGTGGAGACACAAAACGGGATTTAGAGCCTCTATAACTGGGCTATCTTAATACACGAGAGGTAGACATATAATAGAGCTAAAATCACCCTAAAAACTAAGATAATTAACATTGAATTGACAAAATAATATTTTCTCAAAAACTATTTTCTGAGATTGGACACTAAAGTGATTTGGTCTTGTATGGTGGAGACACAAAACGGGATTTAGAGCCTCTATAACTGGGCTATCTTAATACACGAGAGGTAGACATATAATAGAGCTAAAATCACCCTAAAAACTAGTCTAATTAACATTGAATTGACAAAATAATATTTTCTCAAAAACTATTTTCTGAGATTGGACACTAAAGTGAATTGGTCTTGTATGGTGGAGACACAAAACGGGATTTAGAGCCTCTATAACTGGGCTATCTTAATACACGAGAGGTAGACATATAATAGAGCTAAAATCACCCTAAAAACTAAGATAATTAACATTGAATTGACAAAATAATATTTTCTCAAAAACTATTTTCTGAGATTGGACACTAAAGTGAATTGGTCTTGTATGGTGGAGACACAAAACGGGATTTAGAGCCTCTATAACTGGGCTATCTACACGAGAGGTAGACATATAATAGAGCTAAAATCACCCTAAAAACTAAGATAATTAACATTGAATTGACAAAATAATATTTTCTCAAAAACTATTTTCTGAGATTGGACACTAAAGTGAATTGGTCTTGTATGGTGGAGACACAAAACGGGATTTAGAGCCTCTATAACTGGGCTATCTACACGAGAGGTAGACATATAATAGAGCTAAAATCACCCTAAAAACTAAGATAATTAACATTGAATTGACAAAATAATATTTTCTCAAAAACTATTTTCTGAGATTGGACACTAAAGTGAATTGGTCTTGTATGGTGGAGACATAAAACGGGATTTAGAGCCTCTATAACTGGGCTATCTACACGAGAGGTAGACATATAATAGAGCTAAAATCACCCTAAAAACTAAGATAATTAACATTGAATTGACAAAATAATATTTTCTCAAAAACTATTTTCTGAGATTGGACACTAAAGTGAATTGGTCTTGTATGGTGGAGACATAAAACGGGATTTAGAGCCTCTATAACTGGGCTATCTACACGAGAGGTAGACATATAATAGAGCTAAAATCACCCTAAAAACTAAGATAATTAACATTGAATTGACAAAATAATATTTTCTCAAAAACTATTTTCTGAGATTGGACACTAAAGTGAATTGGTCTTGTATGGTGGAGACATAAAACGGGATTTAGAGCCTCTATAACTGGGCAATCTTAATACATGAGAGGTAGACATATAATAGAGCTAAAATCACCCTAAAAACTAGTCTAATTAACATTGAATTGACAAAATAATATTTTCTCAAAAACTATTTTCTGAGATTGGACACTAAAGTGAATTGGTCTTGTATGGTGGAGACATAAAACGGGATTTAGAGCCTCTATAACTGGGCTATCTTAATACACGAGAGGTAGACATATAATAGAGCTAAAATCACCCTAAAAACTAGTCTAATTAACATTGAATTGACAAAATAATATTTTCTCAAAAACTATTTTCTGAGATTGGACACTAAAGTGAATTGGTCTTGTATGGTGGAGACATAAAAACGGGATTTAGAGCCTCTATAACTGGGCTATCTTAATACACGAGAGGTAGACATATAATACAGCTAAAATCACCCTAAAAACTAAGATAATTAACATTGAATTGACAAAATAATATTTTCTCAAAAACTATTTTCTGAGATTGGACACTAAAGTGAATTGGTCTTGTATGGTGGAGACACAAAACGGGATTTAGAGCCTCTATAACTGGGCTATCTTAATACATGAGAGGTAGACATATAATACAGCTAAAATCACCCTAAAAACTAGTCTAATTAACATTGAATTGACAAAATAATATTTTCTCAAAAACTATTTTCTGAGATTGGACACTAAAGTGAATTGGTCTTGTATGGTGGAGACACAAAACGGGATTTAGAGCCTCTATAACTGGGCTATCTTAATACACGAGAGGTAGACATATAATACAGCTAAAATCACCCTAAAAACTAGTCTAATTAACATTGAATTGACAAAATAATAATTTCTCAAAAACTATTTTCTGAGATTGGACACTAAAGTGAATTGGTCTTGTATGGTGGAGACACAAAACGGGATTTAGAGCCTCTATAACTGGGCTATCTTAATACACGAGAGGTAGACATATAATACAGCTAAAATCACCCTAAAAACTAGTCTAATTAACATTGAATTGACAAAATAATAATTTCTCAAAAACTATTTTCTGAGATTGGACACTAAAGTGAATTGGTCTTGTATGGTGGAGACACAAAACGGGATTTAGAGCCTCTATAACTGGGCTATCTTAATACACGAGAGGTAGACATATAATACAGCTAAAATCACCCTAAAAACTAGTCTAATTAACATTGAATTGACAAAATAATAATTTCTCAAAAACTATTTTCTGAGATTGGACACTAAAGTGAATTGGTCTTGTATGGTGGAGACACAAAACGGGATTTAGAGCCTCTATAACTGGGCTATCTTAATACACGAGAGGTAGACATATAATACAGCTAAAATCACCCTAAAAACTAGTCTAATTAACATTGAATTGACAAAATAATATTTTCTCAAAAATTATTTTCTGAGATTGGACACTAAAGTGAATTGGTCTTGTATGGTGGAGACACAAAACGGGATTTAGAGCCTCTATAACTGGGCTATCTTAATACATGAGAGGTAGACATATAATACAGCTAAAATCACCCTAAAAACTAGTCTAATTAACATTGAATTGACAAAATAATAATTTCTCAAAAACTATTTTCTGAGATTGGACACTAAAGTGAATTGGTCTTGTATGGTGGAGACACAAAACGGGATTTAGAGCCTCTATAACTGGGCTATCTTAATACATAAGAGGTAGACATATAATACAGCTAAAATCACCCTAAAATCTAGTCTAATTAACATTGAATTGACAAAATAATATTTTCTCAAAAACTATTTTCTGAGATTGGACACTAAAGTGAATTGGCCTTGTATGGTGGAGACACAAAACGGGATTTAGAGCCTCTATAACTGGGCTATCTACACGAGAGGTAGACATATAATACAGCTAAAATCACCCTAAAAACTAGTCTAATTAACATTGAATTGACAAAATAATAATTTCTCAAAAACTATTTTCTGAGATTGGACACTAAAGTGAATTGGTCTTGTATGGTGGAGACACAAAACGGGATTTAGAGCCTCTATAACTGGGCTATCTACACGAGAGGTAGACATATAATACAGCTAAAATCACCCTAAAAACTAGTCTAATTAACATTGAATTGACAAAATAATAATTTCTCAAAAACTATTTTCTGAGATTGGACACTAAAGTGAATTGGTCTTGTATGGTGGAGACATAAAACGGGATTTAGAGCCTCTATAACTGGGCTATCTACACGAGAGGTAGACATATAATACAGCTAAAATCACCCTAAAAACTAGTCTAATTAACATTGAATTGACAAAATAATATTTTCTCAAAAACTATTTTCTGAGATTGGACACTAAAGTGATTTGGTCTTGTATGGTGGAGACACAAAACGGGATTTAGAGCCTCTATAACTGGGCTATCTACACGAGAGGTAGACATATAATAGAGCTAAAATCACCCTAAAAACAAAGATAATTAACATTGAATTGACAAAATAATATTTTCTCAAAAACTATTTTCTGAGATTGGACACTAAAGTGAATTGGTCTTGTATGGTGGAGACACAAAACGGGATTTAGAGCCTCTATAACTGGGCTATCTACACGAGAGGTAGACATATAATAGAGCTAAAATCACCCTAAAAACTAAGATAATTAACATTTAATTGACAAAATAATATTTTCTCAAAAACTATTTTCTGAGATTGGACACTAAAGTGAATTGGTCTTGTATGGTGGAGACACAAAACGGGATTTAGAGCCTCTATAACTGGGCTATCTTAATACACGAGAGGTAGACATATAATACAGCTAAAATCACCCTAAAAACTAAGATAATTAACATTGAATTGACAAAATAATATTTTCTCAAAAACTATTTTCTGAGATTGGACACTAAAGTGAATTGGTCTTGTATGGTGGAGACATAAAACGGGATTTAGAGCCTCTATAACTGGGCTATCTACACGAGAGGTAGACATATAATAGAGCTAAAATCACCCTAAAAACTAAGATAATTAACATTGAATTGACAAAATAATATTTTCTCAAAAACTATTTTCTGAGATTGGACACTAAAGTGAATTGGTCTTGTATGGTGGAGACATAAAACGGGATTTAGAGCCTCTATAACTGGGCTATCTACACGAGAGGTAGACATATAATAGAGCTAAAATCACCCTAAAAACTAAGATAATTAACATTGAATTGACAAAATAATATTTTCTCAAAAACTATTTTCTGAGATTGGACACTAAAGTGAATTGGTCTTGTATGGTGGAGACATAAAACGGGATTTAGAGCCTCTATAACTGGGCTATCTTAATACACGAGAGGTAGACATATAATAGAGCTAAAATCACCCTAAAAACTAAGATAATTAACATTGAATTGACAAAATAATAATTTCTCAAAAACTATTTTCTGAGATTGGACACTAAAGTGAATTGGTCTTGTATGGTGGAGACACAAAACGGGATTTAGAGCCTCTATAACTGGGCTATCTTAATACACGAGAGGTAGACATATAATAGAGCTAAAATCACCCTAAAAACTAAGATAATTAACATTGAATTGACAAAATAATATTTTCTCAAAAACTATTTTCTGAGATTGGACACTAAAGTGAATTGGTCTTGTATGGTGGAGACACAAAACGGGATTTAGAGCCTCTATAACTGGGCTATCTTAATACACGAGAGGTAGACATATAATAGAGCTAAAATCACCCTAAAAACTAAGATAATTAACATTGAATTGACAAAATAATAATTTCTCAAAAACTATTTTCTGAGATTGGACACTAAAGTGAATTGGTCTTGTATGGTGGAGACACAAAACGGGATTTAGAGCCTCTATAACTGGGCTATCTTAATACACGAGAGGTAGACATATAATAGAGCTAAAATCACCCTAAAAACTAAGATAATTAACATTGAATTGACAAAATAATATTTTCTCAAAAACTATTTTCTGAGATTGGACACTAAAGTGAATTGGTCTTGTATGGTGGAGACACAAAACGGGATTTAGAGCCTCTATAACTGGGCTATCTTAATACACGAGAGGTAGACATATAATAGAGCTAAAATCACCCTAAAAACTAAGATAATTAACATTGAATTGACAAAATAATAATTTCTCAAAAACTATTTTCTGAGATTGGACACTAAAGTGAATTAATGGTCTTGTATGGGGGAGACACGAAACGCGATTTAAAGCCGCTATAACTGGGCTATCTTAATACATGAGAGGTAGACATATAATAGAGCTAAAATCACCCTAAAAACTAAGATAATTAACATTGAATTGACAAAATAATAATTTCTCAAAAACTATTTTCTGAGATTGGACACTAAAGTGAATTGGTCTTGTATGGTGGAGACACACAATGGGATTTAGAGCCTCTATAACTGGGCTATCTACACGAGAGGTAGACATATAATAGAGCTAAAATCACCCTAAAAACTAAGATAATTAACATTGAATTGACAAAATAATATTTTCTCAAAGACATATAATAGAGCTAAAATCACCCTAAAAACTAGGCTAATTAACATTGAATTGACAAAATAATAATTTCTCAAAAACTATTTTCTGAGATTGGACACTAAAGTGAATTGGTCTTGTATGGTGGAGACACACAATGGGATTTAGAGCCTCTATAACTGGGCTATCTACACGAGAGGTAGACATAATTATAATAGAGCTAAAATCACCCTAAAAACTAAGATAATTAACATTGAATTGACAAAATAATATTTTCTCAAAGACATATAATAGAGCTAAAATCACCCTAAAAACTAAGATAATTAACATTGAATTGACAAAATAATATTTTCTCAAAAACTATTTTCTGAGATTGGACACTAAAGTGAATTGGTCTTGTATGGTGGAGACACAAAACGGGATTTAGAGCCTCTATAACTGGGCTATCTACACGAGAGGTAGACATATAATAGAGCTAAAATCACCCTAAAAACTAAGATAATTAACATTGAATTGACAAAATAATATTTTCTCAAAAACTATTTTCTGAGATTGGACACTAAAGTGAATTGGTCTTGTATGGTGGAGACATAAAACGGGATTTAGAGCCTCTATAACTGGGCTATCTTAATACACGAGAGGTAGACATATAATAGAGCTAAAATAGCCCAGTTATAGAGGCTCTAAATCCCGTTTTGTGTCTCCACCACACAAGACCAAATCACTTTAGTGTCCAATCTCAGAAAATAGTTTTTGAGAAATTATTATTTTGTCAATTCAATGTTAATTATCTTAGTTTTTAGGGTGATTTTAGCTGTATTATATGTCTACCTCTCATGTATTAAGATAGCCCAGTTATAGAGGCTCTAAATCCCGTTTTGTGTCTCCACCGTGTAGATAGCCCAGTTATAGAGGCTCTAAATCCCGTTTATATTATTTTGTCAATTCAATGTTAATTATCTTAGTTTTTAGGGTGATTTTAGCTGTGTTATATGTCTACCTCTCGTGTAGATAGCCCAGTTATAGAGGCTCTAAATCCCGTTTATATTATTTTGTCAATTCAATGTTAATTATCTTAGTTTTTAGGGTGATTTTAGCTCTATTATATGTCTACCTCTCGTGGAGATAGCCCAGTTATAGAGGCTCTAAATCCCGTTTTGTGTCTCCACCATACAAGACCAATTCACTTTAGTGTCCAATCTCAGAAAATAGTTTTTGAGAAATTATTATTTTGTCAATTCAATGTTAATTATCTTAGTTTTTAGGGTGATTTTAGCTGTGTTATATGTCTACCTCTCGTGTAGATAGCCCAGTTATAGAGGCTCTAAATCCCGTTTTGTGTCTCCACCATACAAGACCAATTCACTTTAGTGTCCAATCTCAGAAAATAGTTTTTGAGAAATTATTATTTTGTCAATTCAATGTTAATTATCTTAGTTTTTAGGGTGATTTTAGCTGTGTTATATGTCTACCTCTCGTGTAGATAGCCCAGTTATAGAGGCTCTAAATCCCGTTTATATTATTTTGTCAATTCAATGTTAATTATCTTAGTTTTTAGGGTGATTTTAGCTGTATTATATGTCTACCTCTCGTGTAGATAGCCCAGTTATAGAGGCTGTAAATCCCGTTTTGTGTCTCCACCATACAAGACCAATTCACTTTAGTGTCCAATCTCAGAAAATAGTTTTTGAGAAAATATTATTTTGTCAATTCAATGTTAATTATCTTAGTTTTTAGGGTGATTTTAGCTGTGTTATATGTCTACCTCTCGTGTAGATAGCCCAGTTATAGAGGCTCTAAATCCCGTTTATATTATTTTGTCAATTCAATGTTAATTATCTTAGTTTTTAGGGTGATTTTAGCTGTATTATATGTCTACCTCTCGTGTAGATAGCCCAGTTATAGAGGCTCTAAATCCCGTTTTATGTCTCCACCATACAAGACCAATTCACTTTAGTGTCCAATCTCAGAAAATAGTTTTTGAGAAAATATTATTTTTTCAATTCAATGTTAATTATCTTAGTTTTTAGGGTGATTTTAGCTGTATTATATGTCTACCTCTCGTGTAGATAGCCCAGTTATAGAGGCTCTAAATCCCGTTTTATGTCTCCACCATACAAGACCAATTCACTTTAGTGTCCAATCTCAGAAAATAGTTTTTGAGAAAATATTATTTTTTCAATTCAATGTTAATTATCTTAGTTTTTAGGGTGATTTTAGCTCTAATATATGTCCACCTCTCATGTATTAAGATAGCCAAGTTATAGAGGCTCTAAATCCCGTTTTATGTCTCCACCATACAAGACCAAATCACTTTAGTGTCCAATCTCAGAAAATAGTTTTTGAGAAATTATTATTTTTTCAATTCAATGTTAATTATCTTAGTTTTTAGGGTGATTTTAGCTCTAATATATGTCCACCTCTCATGTATTAAGATAGCCCAGTTATAGAGGCTCTAAATCCCGTTTTATGTCTCCACCATACAAGACCAAATCACTTTAGTGTCCAATCTCAGAAAATAGTTTTTGAGAAATTATTATTTTTTCAATTCAATGTTAATTATCTTAGTTTTTAGGGTGATTTTAGCTGTATTATATGTCCACCTCTCATGTATTAAGATAGCCCAGTTATAGAGGCTCTAAATCCTGTTTTGTGTCTCCACCATACAAGACCAAATCACTTTAGTGTCCAATCTCAGAAAATAGTTTTTGAGAAAATATTATTTTGTCAATTCAATGTTAATTATCTTAGTTTTTAGGGTGATTTTAGCTGTATTATATGTCCACCTCTCATGTATTAAGATAGCCCAGTTATAGAGGCTCTAAATCCCGTTTTGTGTCTCCACCATACAAGACCAAATCACTTTAGTGTCCAATCTCAGAAAATAGTTTTTGAGAAATTATTATTTTGTCAATTCAATGTTAATTATCTTAGTTTTTAGGGTGATTTTAGCTGTATTATATGTCCACCTCTCATGTATTAAGATAGCCCAGTTATAGAGGCTCTAAATCCCGTTTTGTGTCTCCACCATACAAGACCAAATCACTTTAGTGTCCAATCTCAGAAAATAGTTTTTGAGAAATTATTATTTTGTCAATTCAATGTTAATTATCTTAGTTTTTAGGGTGATTTTAGCTGTATTATATGTCCACCTCTCATGTATTAAGATAGCCCAGTTATAGAGGCTCTAAATCCCGTTTTGTGTCTCCACCATACAAGACCAAATCACTTTAGTGTCCAATCTCAGAAAATAGTTTTTGAGAAATTATTATTTTGTCAATTCAATGTTAATTATCTTAGTTTTTAGGGTGATTTTAGCTGTATTATATGTCCACCTCTCATGTATTAAGATAGCCCAGTTATAGAGGCTCTAAATCCCGTTTTGTGTCTCCACCATACAAGACCAAATCACTTTAGTGTCCAATCTCAGAAAATAGTTTTTGAGAAATTATTATTTTGTCAATTCAATGTTAATTATCTTAGTTTTTAGGGTGATTTTAGCTGTATTATATGTCCACCTCTCATGTATTAAGATAGCCCAGTTATAGAGGCTCTAAATCCCGTTTTGTGTCTCCACCATACAAGACCAAATCACTTTAGTGTCCAATCTCAGAAAATAGTTTTTGAGAAAATATTATTTTGTCAATTCAATGTTAATTATCTTAGTTTTTAGGGTGATTTTAGCTGTATTATATGTCCACCTCTCATGTATTAAGATAGCACAGTTATAGAGGCTCTAAATCCCGTTTTGTGTCTCCACCATACAAGACCAAATCACTTTAGTGTCCAATCTCAGAAAATAGTTTTTGAGAAATTATTATTTTGTCAATTCAATGTTAATTATCTTAGTTTTTAGGGTGATTTTAGCTGTATTATATGTCCACCTCTCATGTATTAAGATAGCCCAGTTATAGAGGCTCTAAATCCCGTTTTGTGTCTCCACCATACAAGACCAAATCACTTTAGTGTCCAATCTCAGAAAATAGTTTTTGAGAAATTATTATTTTGTCAATTCAATGTTAATTATCTTAGTTTTTAGGGTGATTTTAGCTGTATTATATGTCCACCTCTCATGTATTAAGATAGCCCAGTTATAGAGGCTCTAAATCCCGTTTTGTGTCTCCACCATACAAGACCAAATCACTTTAGTGTCCAATCTCAGAAAATAGTTTTTGAGAAATTATTATTTTGTCAATTCAATGTTAATTATCTTAGTTTTTAGGGTGATTTTAGCTGTATTATATGTCCACCTCTCATGTATTAAGATAGCCCAGTTATAGAGGCTCTAAATCCCGTTTTGTGTCTCCACCATACAAGACCAAATCACTTTTGTGTCCAATCTCAGAAAATAGTTTTTGAGAAAATATTATTTTGTCAATTCAATGTTAATTATCTTAGTTTTTAGGGTGATTTTAGCTCTATTATATGTCTACCTCTCATGTATTAAGATAGCCCAGTTATAGAGGCTCTAAATCCCGTTTTGTGTCTCCACCATACAAGACCAAATCACTTTAGTGTCCAATCTCAGAAAATAGTTTTTGAGAAAATATTATTTTGTCAATTCAATGTTAATTATCTTAGTTTTTAGGGTGATTTTAGCTCTATTTTATGTCTACCTCTCATGTATTAAGATAGCCCAGTTATAGAGGCTCTAAATCCCGTTTTATGTCTCCACCATACAAGACCAATTCACTTTAGTGTCCAATCTCAGAAAATAGTTTTTGAGAAAATATTATTTTGTCAATTCAATGTTAATTATCTTAGTTTTTAGGGTGATTTTAGCTCTATTTTATGTCTACCTCTCATGTATTAAGATAGCCCAGTTATAGAGGCTCTAAATCCCGTTTTATGTCTCCACCATACAAGACCAATTCACTTTAGTGTCCAATCTCAGAAAATAGTTTTTGAGAAAATATTATTTTGTCAATTCAATGTTAATTATCTTAGTTTTTAGGGTGATTTTAGCTCTATTATATGTCTACCTCTCGTGTAGATAGCCCAGTTATAGAGGCTCTAAATCCCGTTTTATGTCTCCACCATACAAGACCAATTCACTTTAGTGTCCAATCTCAGAAAATAGTTTTTGAGAAAATATTATTTTGTCAATTCAATGTTAATTATCTTAGTTTTTAGGGTGATTTTAGCTCTATTATATGTCTACCTCTCGTGTAGATAGCCCAGTTATAGAGGCTCTAAATCCCGTTTTTATGTCTCCACCATACAAGACCAATTCACTTTAGTGTCCAATCTCAGAAAATAGTTTTTGAGAAAATATTATTTTGTCAATTCAATGTTAATTATCTTAGTTTTTAGGGTGATTTTAGCTCTATTATATGTCTACCTCTCGTGTAGATAGCCCAGTTATAGAGGCTCTAAATCCCGTTTTTATGTCCCACCATACAAGACCAATTCACTTTAGTGTCCAATCTCAGAAAATAGTTTTTGAGAAAATATTATTTTGTCAATTCAATGTTAATTATCTTAGTTTTTAGGGTGATTTTAGCTCTATTATATGTCTACCTCTCGTGTAGATAGCCCAGTTATAGAGGCTCTAAATCCCGTTTTTATGTCCCACCATACAAGACCAATTCACTTTAGTGTCCAATCTCAGAAAATAGTTTTTGAGAAAATATTATTTTGTCAATTCAATGTTAATTATCTTAGTTTTTAGGGTGATTTTAGCTCTATTTTATGTCTACCTCTCATGTATTAAGATAGCCCAGTTATAGAGGCTCTAAATGCCGTTTTATGTCTCCACCATACAAGACCAATTCACTTTAGTGTCCAATCTCAGAAAATAGTTTTTGAGAAAATATTATTTTGTCAATTCAATGTTAATTATCTTAGTTTTTAGGGTGATTTTAGCTCTATTTTATGTCTACCTCTCATGTATTAAGATAGCCCAGTTATAGAGGCTCTAAATCCCGTTTTATGTCTCCACCATACAAGACCAATTCACTTTAGTGTCCAATCTCAGAAAATAGTTTTTGAGAAAATATTATTTTGTCAATTCAATGTTAATTATCTTAGTTTTTAGGGTGATTTTAGCTCTATTATATGTCTACCTCTCATGTATTAAGATAGCCCAGTTATAGAGGCTCTAAATCCCGTTTTATGCCTCCACCATAAAAGACCAATTCACTTTAGTGTCCAATCTCAGAAAATAGTTTTTGAGAAAATATTATTTTGTCAATTCAATGTTAATTATCTTAGTTTTTAGGGTGCTTTTAGCTGTATTATATGTCTACCTCTCATGTATTAAGATAGCCCAGTTATAGAGGCTCTAAATCCCGTTTTATGTCTCCACCATACAAGACCAAATCACTTTAGTGTCCAATCTCAGAAAATAGTTTTTGAGAAAATATTATTTTGTCAATTCAATGTTAATTATCTTAGTTTTTAGGGTGATTTTAGCTCTATTATATGTCTACCTCTCATGTATTAAGATAGCCCAGTTATAGAGGCTCTAAATCCCGTTTTATGTCTCCACCATACAAGACCAAATCACTTTAGTGTCCAATCTCAGAAAATAGTTTTTGAGAAATTATTATTTTGTCAATTCAATGTTAATTATCTTAGTTTTTAGGGTGATTTTAGCTCTATTATATGTCTACCTCTCATGTATTAAGATAGCCCAGTTATAGAGGCTCTAAATCCCGTTTTATGTCTCCACCATACAAGACCAAATCACTTTAGTGTCCAATCTCAGAAAATAGTTTTTGAGAAATTATTATTTTGTCAATTCAATGTTAATTATCTTAGTTTTTAGGGTGATTTTAGCTCTATTATATGTCTACCTCTCATGTATTAAGATAGCCCAGTTATAGAGGCTCTAAATCCCGTTTTATGTCTCCACCATACAAGACCAAATCACTTTAGTGTCCAATCTCAGAAAATAGTTTTTGAGAAATTATTATTTTGTCAATTCAATGTTAATTATCTTAGTTTTTAGGGTGATTTTAGCTCTATTATATGTCTACCTCTCATGTATTAAGATAGCCCAGTTATAGAGGCTCTAAATCCCGTTTTATGTCTCCACCATACAAGACCAAATCACTTTAGTGTCCAATCTCAGAAAATAGTTTTTGAGAAATTATTATTTTGTCAATTCAATGTTAATTATCTTAGTTTTTAGGGTGATTTTAGCTCTATTATATGTCTACCTCTCGTGTAGATAGCCCAGTTATAGAGGCTCTAAATCCCGTTTTGTGTCTCCACCATACAAGACCAATTCACTTTAGTGTCCAATCTCAGAAAATAGTTTTTGAGAAAATATTATTTTGTCAATTCAATGTTAATTATCTTAGTTTTTAGGGTGATTTTAGCTCTATTATATGTCTACCTCTCGTGTAGATAGCCCAGTTATAGAGGCTCTAAATCCCGTTTTATGTCTCCACCATACAAGACCAATTCACTTTAGTGTCCAATCTCAGAAAATAGTTTTTGAGAAAATATTATTTTGTCAATTCAATGTTAATTATCTTAGTTTTTAGGGTGATTTTAGCTCTATTATATGTCTACCTCTCGTGTAGATAGCCCAGTTATAGAGGCTCTAAATCCCGTTTTATGTCTCCACCATACAAGACCAATTCACTTTAGTGTCCAATCTCAGAAAATAGTTTTTGAGAAAATATTATTTTGTCAATTCAATGTTAATTATCTTAGTTTTTAGGGTGATTTTAGCTGTATTATATGTCTACCTCTCGTGTAGATAGCCCAGTTATAGAGGCTCTAAATCCCGTTTTATGTCTCCACCATACAAGACCAAATCCCTTTAGTGTCCAATCTCAGAAAATAGTTTTTGAGAAATTATTATTTTGTCAATTCAATGTTAATTATCTTAGTTTTTAGGGTGATTTTAGCTCTATTATATGTCTACCTCTCATGTATTAAGATAGCCCAGTTATAGAGGTTCTAAATCCCGTTTTGTGTCTCCACCATACAAGACCAAATCCCTTTAGTGTCCAATCTCAGAAAATAGTTTTTGAGAAATTATTATTTTGTCAATTCAATGTTAATTATCTTAGTTTTTAGGGTGATTTTAGCTCTATTATATGTCTACCTCTCATGTATTAAGATAGCCCAGTTATAGAGGCTCTAAATCCCGTTTTGTGTCTCCACCATACAAGACCAAATCCCTTTAGTGTCCAATCTCAGAAAATAGTTTTTGAGAAATTATTATTTTGTCAATTCAATGTTAATTATCTTAGTTTTTAGGGTGATTTTAGCTGTATTATATGTCTACCTCTCATGTATTAAGATAGCCCAGTTATAGAGGCTCTAAATCCCGTTTTGTGTCTCCACCATACAAGACCAAATCCCTTTATTGTCCAATCTCAGAAAATAGTTTTTGAGAAATTATTATTTTGTCAATTCAATGTTAATTATCTTAGTTTTTAGGGTGATTTTAGCTGTATTATATGTCTACCTCTCATGTATTAAGATAGCCCAGTTATAGAGGCTCTAAATCCCGTTTTGTGTCTCCACCATACAAGACCAAATCCCTTTAGTGTCCAATCTCAGAAAATAGTTTTTGAGAAATTATTATTTTGTCAATTCAATGTTAATTATCTTAGTTTTTAGGGTGATTTTAGCTGTATTATATGTCTACCTCTCATGTATTAAGATAGCCCAGTTATAGAGGCTCTAAATCCCGTTTTGTGTCTCCACCATACAAGACCAAATCCCTTTAGTGTCCAATCTCAGAAAATAGTTTTTGAGAAATTATTATTTTGTCAATTCAATGTTAATTATCTTAGTTTTTAGGGTGATTTTAGCTGTATTATATGTCTACCTCTCGTGTATTAAGATAGCCCAGTTATAGAGGCTCTAAATCCCGTTTTGTGTCTCCACCATACAAGACCAAATCCCTTTAGTGTCCAATCTCAGAAAATAGTTTTTGAGAAATTATTATTTTGTCAATTCAATGTTAATTATCTTAGTTTTTAGGGTGATTTTAGCTGTATTATATGTCTACCTCTCATGTATTAAGATAGCCCAGTTATAGAGGCTCTAAATCCCGTTTTGTGTCTCCACCATACAAGACCAAATCCCTTTTGTGTCCAATCTCAGAAAATAGTTTTTGAGAAATTATTATTTTGTCAATTCAATGTTAATTATCTTAGTTTTTAGGGTGATTTTAGCTGTATTATATGTCTACCTCTCATGTATTAAGATAGCCCAGTTATAGAGGCTCTAAATCCCGTTTTGTGTCTCCACCATACAAGACCAAATCCCTTTAGTGTCCAATCTCAGAAAATAGTTTTTGAGAAATTATTATTTTGTCAATTCAATGTTAATTATCTTAGTTTTTAGGGTGATTTTAGCTGTATTATATGTCTACCTCTCGTGTATTAAGATAGCCCAGTTATAGAGGCTCTAAATCCCGTTTTGTGTCTCCACCATACAAGACCAAATCACTTTAGTGTCCAATCTCAGAAAATAGTTTTTGAGAAATTATTATTTTGTCAATTCAATGTTAATTATCTTAGTTTTTAGGGTGATTTTAGCTGTATTATATGTCTACCTCTCGTGTAGATAGCCCAGTTATAGAGGCTCTAAATCCCGTTTTGTGTCTCCACCATACAAGACCAAATCACTTTAGTGTCCAATCTCAGAAAATAGTTTTTGAGAAAATATTATTTTGTCAATTCAATGTTAATTATCTTAGTTTTTAGGGTGATTTTAGCTCTATTATATGTCTACCTCTCGTGTAGATAGCCCAGTTATAGAGGCTCTAAATCCCGTTTTGTGTCTCCACCATACAAGACCAATTCACTTTAGTGTCCAATCTCAGAAAATAGTTTTTGAGAAAATATTATTTTGTCAATTCAATGTTAATTATCTTAGTTTTTAGGGTGAAAATCCCGTTTTATGTCTCCACCATACAAGACCAATTCACTTTAGTGTCCAATCTCAGAAAATAGTTTTTGAGAAAATATTATTTTGTCAATTCAATGTTAATTATCTTAGTTTTTAGGGTGATTTTAGCTCTATTATATGTCTACCTCTCGTGTAGATAGCCCAGTTATAGAGGCTCTAAATCCCGTTTTATGTCTCCACCATACAAGACCAATTCACTTTAGTGTCCAATCTCAGAAAATAGTTTTTGAGAAAATATTATTTTGTCAATTCAATGTTAATTATCTTAGTTTTTAGGGTGATTTTAGCTCTATTATATGTCTACCTCTCGTGTAGATAGCCCAGTTATAGAGGCTCTAAATCCCGTTTTATGTCTCCACCATACAAGACCAATTCACTTTAGTGTCCAATCTCAGAAAATAGTTTTTGAGAAAATATTATTTTGTCAATTCAATGTTAATTAGACTAGTTTTTAGGGTGATTTTAGCTCTATTATATGTCTACCTCTCGTGTAGATAGCCCAGTTATAGAGGCTCTAAATCCCGTTTTGTGTCTCCACCATACAAGACCAAATCACTTTAGTGTCCAATCTCAGAAAATAGTTTTTGAGAAAATATTATTTTGTCAATTCAATGTTAATTAGACTAGTTTTTAGGGTGATTTTAGCTCTATTATATGTCTACCTCTCGTGTAGATAGCCCAGTTATAGAGGCTCTAAATCCCGTTTTGTGTCTCCACCATACAAGACCAATTCACTTTAGTGTCCAATCTCAGAAAATAGTTTTTGAGAAAATATTATTTTGTCAATTCAATGTTAATTAGACTAGTTTTTAGGGTGATTTTAGCTCTATTATATGTCTACCTCTCGTGTAGATAGCCCAGTTATAGAGGCTCTAAATCCCGTTTTATGTCTCCACCATACAAGACCAATTCACTTTAGTGTCCAATCTCAGAAAATAGTTTTTGAGAAAATATTATTTTGTCAATTCAATGTTAATTAGACTAGTTTTTAGGGTGATTTTAGCTCTATTATATGTCTACCTCTCGTGTAGATAGCCCAGTTATAGAGGCTCTAAATCCCGTTTTGTGTCTCCACCATACAAGACCAAATCACTTTAGTGTCCAATCTCAGAAAATAGTTTTTGAGAAAATATTATTTTGTCAATTCAATGTTAATTAGACTAGTTTTTAGGGTGATTTTAGCTCTATTATATGTCTACCTCTCGTGTAGATAGCCCAGTTATAGAGGCTCTAAATCCCGTTTTGTGTCTCCACCATACAAGACCAAATCACTTTAGTGTCCAATCTCAGAAAATAGTTTTTGAGAAATTATTATTTTGTCAATTCAATGTTAATTATCTTAGTTTTTAGGGTGATTTTAGCTGTATTATATGTCTAACTCTCGTGTAGATAGCCCAGTTATAGAGGCTCTAAATCCCGTTTTGTGTCTCCACCATACAAGACCAAATCACTTTAGTGTCCAATCTCAGAAAATAGTTTTTGAGAAATTATTATTTTGTCAATTCAATGTTAATTATCTTAGTTTTTAGGGTGATTTTAGCTGTATTATATGTCTACCTCTCGTGTAGATAGCCCAGTTATAGAGGCTCTAAATCCCGTTTTGTGTCTCCACCATACAAGACCAAATCACTTTAGTGTCCAATCTCAGAAAATAGTTTTTGAGAAATTATTATTTTGTCAATTCAATGTTAATTATCTTAGTTTTTAGGGTGATTTTAGCTCTATTATATGTCTACCTCTCGTGTAGATAGCCCAGTTATAGAGGCTCTAAATCCCGTTTTGTGTCTCCACCATACAAGACCAATTCACTTTAGTGTCCAATCTCAGAAAATAGTTTTTGAGAAAATATTATTTTGTCAATTCAATGTTAATTAGACTAGTTTTTAGGGTGATTTTAGCTCTATTATATGTCTACCTCTCGTGTAGATAGCCCAGTTATAGAGGCTCTAAATCCCGTTTTATGTCTCCACCATACAAGACCAATTCACTTTAGTGTCCAATCTCAGAAAATAGTTTTTGAGAAAATATTATTTTGTCAATTCAATGTTAATTAGACTAGTTTTTAGGGTGATTTTAGCTCTATTATATGTCTACCTCTCGTGTAGATAGCCCAGTTATAGAGGCTCTAAATCCCGTTTTATGTCTCCACCATACAAGACCAATTCACTTTAGTGTCCAATCTCAGAAAATAGTTTTTGAGAAAATATTATTTTGTCAATTCAATGTTAATTAGACTAGTTTTTAGGGTGATTTTAGCTCTATTATATGTCTACCTCTCGTGTAGATAGCCCAGTTATAGAGGCTCTAAATCCCGTTTTATGTCTCCACCATACAAGACCAATTCACTTTAGTGTCCAATCTCAGAAAATAGTTTTTGAGAAAATATTATTTTGTCAATTCAATGTTAATTAGACTAGTTTTTAGGGTGATTTTAGCTCTATTATATGTCTACCTCTCGTGTAGATAGCCCAGTTATAGAGGCTCTAAATCCCGTTTTATGTCTCCACCATATACTCATAGTCAGATGAGAATTTTAGCTCTATTATATGTCTACCTCTCGTGTAGATAGCCCAGTTATAGAGGCTCTAAATCCCGTTTTATGTCTCCACCAT
>JBAKBP010024276.1:0-35478 GCA_037953745.1 Lithodes maja
CCCATACATCACTGTTGGCACAACAATTCCTTGATACAGTGCACTTTTTACTTTCACTCCGAGATTTCTCGTCTTCCACATACTTCCCATTGCTCAGAAAACCTTCCTTCCTTCACACACTCTCTGTTTTACCTCCACTTCCATACCTCCACTCCTGCTTATCGTTCCTCCTAGATATTTAAAACACTCTACTTGTTCCAATATTTCCCCATCCAGCCTCACATCTAGATTCACCCTATGCTCTCCCCTATTACACACCATTACTTTACTTTTATTGACGTTCACCTTCAGTTTCCTCCTTCCACAAACCACACCAAACTCTTTGACTACCCGCTGCAGTTTCTCATCAGAATCCGCCACCAATGCTGTGTCATCAGCGAACAGCAACTGATTCAACTCCCAATCTCTACCATTCTTTCCTACTAAACCCAATCTTCTTCCCATAGTTCTCCTTTTCACCTCCCTCACCACACCATCCATAAACATATTAAACAGCCATGGTGACATTACACAACCCTGTCGCAAACCTACCTTCACCTCAAACCATTCACTCAACTCACCATTTCCTACTCTCACACATGCTCTGCTCCCTTCATAAAAACTCTTAACTGCTTCTAACAAATTTCCTCCTATTTCATAAATCCTTAACACCTTCCACATTGCTTCACGGTCCACACGATCATACGCTTTTTCCAAGTCCATAAAAGCCCAAAATATCTCCTTATGCTTCTCTAAATACTTCTCGCATAACTGTCTTACTGCAAACATCTGATCCACGCACCCTCTTCCCCTCCTAAAACCGCACTGTTCTTCTCCTATTGCAACTTCCGTACACTTTATTATCCTCTCTATCAACACCCTGCCATACAGCTTTCCAACCACTGACAATAAACTAATACCTCTATAACTTGAACACTCCTGCCGATCTCCCTTCCCCTTGTACAACGGCACAATACATGCACTCTTCCAGTCTATTGGTACCCTTGACACAACAAAGCACACGTTGAAAAGTCTCACCAACCAATCTATTATCACATCTCTACCCTTCTTTATACACTCCACAGCAATACCATCCAAACCTTCTGCTTTTCCCGCTCTCATTTGTTTCACTGCTTCTTTCACCTCATTTTCCTCAATCCTTTCATTCATTCCCTGCCACCTGGGTGGCCTGGGTAACCTATCTCCATCCACCTCTGCTTCAATCACTGCTTCTCTTCCATCTCTTGTATTTAACAAAGATTCAAAATACTCGGCATATCTTTTCCTCACTTCAACTGGTTCCACTAGTAATTCTCCATTTTCATCTTTCACTGACTCTTCCCTCTTTTGTCCTCCTTTCCTTACTTTATTTACCTCCTTCCAGAACATCTTCTTTCGTTCTTTAATACATATACTTGATGGATAAATGGAAAATTGTGAGTTATGGCCATTCCCCTACCTATACCCCCATCTCACGACATACAAATTATGTTGTTTTATGCCATTTTACGAAAACCGTCCTCTGGCTCATAAACATGTGAATTGAGATTGGCACTATTTCACAAATTAATCAGTATGTGTATCCCTAACTCTGTGCCAGGTGTCATGCTGGTATAAAAAAAAACACGATTTTTCACCTATGCCGCTGGACTAATAGGGGAAGCTGCTGGGTCTGTGTACTTTTCTGTGGGGAGTGTGGGTAGAATGGGAACAAGACTTTGTGTGTCTGTAGGCCTAGGTGAAAGAGGAGGGACAGAGAGGGCTACGGGTCCAAGGGTTGAACCTCCAAAAAGATGGGACTACTGGGTGTGGTGGCAACCCTTCTATGATGTTAATGACAGGATACTCTGGTGACTGGCTGAGCTGTATGGGCAAGCTCTGTATAGGTTGGGAGATAAGACGGGGTTGCATAGACAATCCCTGTACTGCAGAGTTATCTGTAGATGGCTGCGTAGACAAGCCCCCTACATTCAAATTTCTACTGACACTGTTAATTTGAGGGGACACTGGAGATGGTTGTGGAGGCAAACCCTCTGCCACACAGTTCACAGAGGGAAAGAGGCCTTGGCGAGAGTGTATGTGTGTTGGGTGTTATCCTGTAAACACTGTGGCATCATTTTTCCATCCACTATTCCCACTCGACCGTTGAGGCGGCCACTGTTTGTTCCAAGGTGCCGAGGAGCTACCCACCCTACCGCCACCTGCTTCGGTGTAGACTGGAGTTAAGACTGCCTGCGGCACTGCTCCCGCCTGCTTATATACCCCCGCGCCACCCCAGTTGCCAGGAGTTGCCAGTGAGCTTAATCTACCCAGCTCTGCCTCCAGCGCCCTGCTGGATCTTTTATAAATTGACAAGACCCTGCGGAACTTTGTTATTTTCTCGGTTCTCACACCACCCTCCACCATATTTTGCAGCTGTCCCCAGCTGCACATACAGTTCCAGGTGTTCTTAGACGTTGCATACCACAGCTTAATAGGTAGGTATTTAGTCGGGTATACCAAATGCCAATTTGCCCATCCTGTCCTTGTCACATACATAAGCTGTAATATTTCCCTCTTGGTTGGTGTCATAGAATGGGATTAAAACAGATCTTGATTCCATCATTCTCCTACAAGTGATTGACCCTTTTCCAATATTTACGTACACCTTTATGATCTTGGTGGGGTCCAACGTCATTATGGCTGCAATATGGGAATTACCTGGGTCCCCGTTCCTTGACAGGTCAGTGTCGTAGTGTGCCATCAATTCCTCTCCTGCACGTGGCTTACTCAGCAGTGCTCCTGACTCCGTCCCAGAATGCTCGGCACTATCAGGGCTGTCCGCAGGGATTCCCTCCGAAGCAGGGTTAGTGCAGTGGTGTAGCGGAAAACTCTCCCCCGCACACAGCGTACTCCGCAGTTCCCCTGGCTCCATCCCAGGATGTAAAGTATCACCCGGGCCCATAGCTATTGAGGGTTTATCAAAATTAGTAACACTTGTGAGAATTCAAGAGTAAACAAAGTGAAATTTACCTATAATCTCACAAGAATTAACTTACTGTTATTGGTTGATAGGGATAGATAGCTCAATGATAGGCCTAGTGGTAGGAATAGATAGAAGGTATTGTGGCCACTAAGAGATAAGAATTAGGATGACTTAGCAAGAAACAGGTGGTTGTATCGGAGCGGCTAGAAGGAGATGTTCTTGAGGTCGTAGCTAAAGCGATTCTAGTTTGTCTTGATGCGAGGGACCCTCAGGTTCCCGAAAATGACGCAAGCGCAGTTATCTTATCTACCAATGCGTCATTTAACTAACTACAAGATATACCAGATTTATTATAATGACAACCCGATATAATAATGGATAATAAACCCATAAAGACTTAATACTAAATAGTACACATCTTTTATAAAGATATATAACTTAACCTAATACTGACGCCTAATTTGAACTTCCAGTATTTGTACTTAGCCTAAACTGTTGAGTTACTTACGAGTCTCGACACATTCCCACCACCAATATATACATTATCTACAGTAATCCCGCAGCGATGTTAGATCTCCAAAGCTGTGAAGAGCTAACAGCGGCTCGGCGAAGAGGTAATCTTCCAACAGGATCGGTACTGGCAGATGGTCCAGCGACCGCTGGTGACATAGGGGTGGAGTCGTGAGAGCTAACACCATCACCAGTGACCGCCGGTCGAGGGATCGAAATTCTTTCGATTTCCTGTTCCAATGGATACAACTTGACGATGGGTCGAGTGGTCAGGCCAGTTTTTTTCCTAATCTGGACCACTCTAACCAGATCATCTCGTCCTGGGTATAGTTTAACTACCCTACCAAGTTTCCAAAGGACACGAGGTCCCTCGTCATGTATAAGAACGATGTAATTTACCTTTGGCCATACACTGCTTGATGAGCCTCTTTTATTCTTATAGGCTTCTCGTAGTGATGCCAAGTATTCACTAGACCAATGCCTCCATAGGTCCCGGATCAATATATTGATGTAATTGTACATGCTGTGTATCGCTGCTTTACTATCGTAACTAGGATCCTGCAGCTCATCTAGCTGAATTAGGTCGTTTGGGAAGTCACAAAGTCTACGACCTTTAACCAGCATGGATGAAGTAATAGGGCAAGGGTCCTCCAGATCACCCGAGACATATGTTAAAGGGCGATCATTCACGGTAGCCTCCAGCTCTAATAGGACAGTAGTTAGTTCCTCTAAGGAGACTAGCGCACGACCTAGTACTTTTTTAAGCCCAGCCTTCACAATACCTATGGCTCTCTCCCAGATAGCTCCGAACCAAGGCGCACGTGCTGGAATAAAACGCCATTCACATCGGATTTCGGCTAGATGAGCCCGAAGACTGGGATCGCTTTGTATGTCTTCCAAGTGTTTGGAAGCTCCCACAAACGTTGCCGCATTGTCGCTTAACATTATCTGCGGAAATCCCTGCCTACTACAAAATCTCCGGAATGCATGGATAAAGCGGTCACAGGTCACATTGCTAAGTACTTCAATGTGAATAGCTCTTGTAGTAGTGCACGTAAATAAAAGCATATAAGCCTTGTTGTTGTGGGAGTCCCGGACAGGAATGGCGCCTGTATAATCGACCCCCGTGACCTCGAAGGGATCTCTAGGAGTAGTCCTGATGTCTGGTAGAGGTGGTACTCTAGCTTTCGCGTAGGTATTACCCTGTATTTTACGACAGGTTATACACTTACTGGTCACTTGTTTTACCGCTTGTCTTATCTTAGGAATCCACCACCTTTGCCGTATATATGCGACCACGTGATTACCTCCATAGTGACAACAGACACGATGACATATTGATGCATGGTAGTGAAAGGATGTTTGGAAGGCAGTAGTATCGGATATTTCTTTGTATCCGGAAGAGCCGCTAACTTCAATCTACCTTCACATTCAATTAAACCTCCTTTCATGACAAGTCCTAATTGGTTTACCAAATTATAGCGAGTACCCTTGTCACCAGACAGCATCTCGTACTCCTTTGGGAAGCCTTCCTGCTGGCATCTTTGAGCTATAATCTTTTCTGCTACTTTTAGTTCCTTTATGCTGAGGAGGGCACTGTCTGTGCGAGACGTCCCTTTAATTTTAGCCTTCAAATTATTCTTGTATCGAATAGGCCATGCAACTACCCGAATTAATTTATCATAACTGCCATATTTTTCCCAGTTCCATAACCGTGTGTCCTGTTCATCATTGGTTCCAATGACTTGGCTAGTTACTTTTGGCGTTGGGTCATCTGGTAATATGTCTTCTGGCTACTCGTCTTTGTTTCGGAGCCACATGAACGCACCAACCAAAAACGCAGAAGATTTCAGATGTTTTGCCGAAACACCTAGTAACCCAGTAAGTTACTAGGGTTTTCTTTAGAGGATGCGTACCGGAATACAACAGTCGGAAGAAGGGATTTGATCTCGTCAACACGGTTTGCGACATACACTGGAAGCTTCTTCATACTACGCAACCAATGCAATGTAACCTGGCTGTCGCACCATAAAACAATTTTGTTGACTTTTACAATATTATGATAGGCTTCCTCCACAAATTTGATTAATCTGGCAGCTAGTAAAGCAGCAGTTAGCTCTAGTCTTGGTATTGGTATGGATCTTATGGGAGTGACCTTTGCTTTAGCGATGACCAGACAGCTATGTTCCGGGCTCACAAAATATATTGCAGTGCCATAGGCGACACCACTTGCATCGCTAAACGCATTAAGTTCCACCGAGTCCGCATATACCGACCTCCGAGGACAAGTAAAGTCACAGCAGAGGTGCAGGTCCTTGGTAATTGTAGACCATTCGGTAGCGCAGTCTCCAGGTAGCGGATCGTCCCAATCTAGTTTCAGTCTCCTGTGACGCATGTCGAGTATGAGCATGCTGTACAGAACGCCTAGTCATGCCCCACTCTCGCTAGGATCGTCAGGGCAGGAACTTTGGCTGTAGTCTGTGTAGAGTTTCCTAACTTAGTTTATGTGAGCCGTTGTACTATAAGTATTATAAATATGTATCTTGTTTTCATCTGAGTCAACGAGTTCTATTTTATATCATTAGTTATAAGTGTTGTGTGTGGGACTTATTTGTAATGATGAAGGGAGAGAGAGAGATTACGTAACGAGGGCCAGCGAGTGCGCCATGAGGCAGGTAGGCCTAACTCCCCTCCTTCCTCCTCCCTCCTCCCTCTCAGTGCGTGGGAAATCCTTTGTCGATCCCAGATTGAGAGAGAATATTACGTAACGATTGCTAGTGGGCGGTCCTTAGTAGTTGGCGATATGCTCACTAGAGGGCCGAGTATAAAAAGGGAGGTCTCGCCGCATTTTCCTCAGAACTCATTAGGCAGAGCGACTTCTCATATCCCTTGCAACTATATATATTCTTCCGACTGATGTGAACTTTCCCTACTCTCTGTACCGCCTACCTTCTTCTTTTCCCGAACCCTTTTTAACCTCAATGACCCCTTTGGTGCAGATTTAGTCAGCCAAAGTATTGTCGCTTGAGTTCTCACGAGATATATGCCTATTAGATAGCCTATTTTGGAAGGAATAACTAGAATAGGATTGATTAATGTTTGTTGCACTCGTATATGCATTTCCCTGTGTATGATTATTCATGTTCCTGTTTTCTGCTGATCT
This sequence comes from Lithodes maja, assembly GCA_037953745.1. Lineage (NCBI taxonomy): Eukaryota > Metazoa > Arthropoda > Malacostraca > Decapoda > Lithodidae > Lithodes > Lithodes maja. The sequence continues at coordinate 6,618 of JBAKBP010024276.1, forward strand.
AGGTGATGCTAGACTGGGATAAGGCTACTAGAGTTGTGATTCCCGATGTGTATTAGGTTTTGTTGAACCTGTACAATCGCAACGGAGACTTGGAAAGCCTAGGTGGTCTTTCTGACTGTGTACCTTGTGAGTTTAGCACTGTGTTGCGAGTGAGGGCTTTTGCCTCTGCCACCCAGCACTGTGCTAACTCGTTTGCTTGACTTTGAGAGGATCGCCAGGAGAGAACCAGATACTAGTGATCTGGATCTCTCAAGAGAGCATCCCGTCAATTACCGTAATATGGCCGCACAGTCTTAAGGACCTCGCTAGGCTACGAGCCGCTTGCTCAGCCATTGTTTCCTAGCCTACTACATCCCAGCTAGACTTTGCTCGGTCAGCAGATACAGCATAGTATTGAAGCTTTCCTTATGTATGTTATTGTTTATGCACTATTGATTTCATGTGTGGCACGCATAGCTACTTTAGAGATTAGTGGCCCCCCGAGCACAATCCTAGTAGGCTATTGCCAGTGCATTGTCGGAGTACTTCTTTTATATGTTTGCCATTTACTACTGTCTATTCTTATAATTCTTCTTATGTCAATTTAAAGCCTTTAATATTACTTAATTGCCAGTGTGTTGCTTATTGAATTGCTGTTCAAAATCCGATACTTACTTCTTACGAGTATCCGAGAAGCATCTAACTTTATCAGAAGATTCCTTGCTCGATGCTCGAGGACTATTGTTTAACGTAACGTAATAGTGCCGATCCGAAGTAGAGGGTGGAGGACTTCTTAAGTTCTTAGTCAAGGGTGGATTACTTCGGCTTCGGCCAACACTATTCTTTGGTGTTGTTGTATTTACTTCTTTGTTTGATTGTTGACCAGACTAGATAACTCCCGTCTCTTTATTAGTCTGTTGTGAAACGCTAGTACCGAGTTCTTGTATACCCCGTTATAGCAGATAGAACTCTGGAGGGTATTGGTGTTTTTTGTTCGGCTGGCAGTACTCTGGGGTTGGGATCGTGTGTTTCCGTTGTGGCAGCGAGCCATACTCGAGTCCTGTTTGAGAGCCCTAGTGTACCCGAGTGCCCGGTCGTAACAAATGGCGACCTTGCTTAGGATTTTGTGAACAGTATAAATTTTTGCAGAGTTGTACAACATTTGTTTGTTTGTACTTTAGCGTGCATATTGAAGAATATTTTTTTTTGTATGGCAATTAGTAGAGCATTTAAGAGACTCCAGTTAATTTAGTAATTAGTGCGTGCATAAGGAAGTTTAACACTTTTGTCTCGAGAATTTTTTTGTGGACTTCAGTATGTCGTGCCCTAGCACTGACGAGGAGCGAGAGATGCCATTTGAAGAGGTGCCGTTAGTAATCAGTGAGGAGGATGCTAGAGTTTTTGTGAGTAAGCGGTACCACGTGACGGAGGAGAGGCTGACTGGGGTGGATATTTATGGCTTGCACCTGATAGCCAAGGTTTTGGGCCTATCCAATGTAATAGGGATGTCCAAGAGGGAGCTGATTTCCTGGGTGTTGCGTGGGCGACATGGGGTTTCGGAGGAGAGGGCGTTTGGGGGGGTTCCTCCCCAGATCCCCTCTCACTCGACTCCCACAGTGCCGTCCACTCAGTTGCCGGAGATTAGCACTCTCCCACAGAGGGATGAGAATTGGCAGATTGGAGTGCCCTCGGGCGGTGCACATGGTGGTTCCCCAGTTTTTGCCCCCCCTCCTTCAGTAGTGGCAGCTCCCTCTTCCTGCCTGTCTCCAGATATGATATTTAGACTTGAGCTTGCTAAAATTGAGAATGAGGCTAGGAAGCAGGAGAAGGAGATTGAGGCTGAGTCTAGGAGGCAGGAGAATGAAACTAGGAGGCACGAGGCTGAGCTTAGGTACGACTCAGAGAAATATTGTGCTCAAATAGATTTAGATAAGACTCGTGCAGAGTCGACAGGGACTCGGATGGGCCGTGAGAGCCAAGTAAGAGAACAGTCCTTGTCCCACTTAGTCAAATTGGTGCCGGCATTTAGTGAAACTGAAGTCACAGAATTTTTTAATCGTTTTGAGAAGAAGTGTAGGGAGCATAATTGGCCTGAAGAGAAGTGGGCAGCTCTAGTCTCCTCAAGACTTACGGGTAAGGGTCTGAAGGCTTATGATGCACTGCCTTTAGAGTCTTGCATTGACTACCCAGAATTGAAGAGAGCTGTCCTACGGGCATACGAGTTGCAACCAGAAACATATCGATTGAAGTTTCGGGGTGTTACGAAGACTAGGGAGGCGACCTTTCTTGAACATGCCCGGGACTTAAAAGATGCACTTACAAACTGGACACGTTCTGAGAAAGCTGAGACGGCCGAACAGTTGACTGAGCTGTTTCTGCTCGAGCAGTTTTATAAGTGTACTGGTGCAGAAATGACTTTAACTATTAAAGAAAAGAACCCAAAAACTCTACAGGAGGCAGCTGAGATGGCTGACCTCCGGCTATCGCTAATTCGTGGGTGCGGGTCTGCCCAGCGTAGTGAGGCAGGTAACAAGGGGCGTGACGCCCCACCCCCCCGAGTTGGTAATATATCTTATGCAAACAAGTACAAGAGTTATGATACCAAGACTGACCACAAGACTAGCACCGTCCCATTTAAGAAGGGGCCGGGCCCTTCCCAGTACCAAGGGAAGCCCAAAGGGGAGTTGGAGTGTTATCAATGTCATAAAAAGGGGCACTTTGCAAGAGTCTGTCCTAGCAAACCACCTACAGCAGCTGTGTCTTTGGCCTGCAACATTGGTGTGTCTCTGAAGTCTTCTGAGTTTGCCCGGGGCAGTTCGTCAGAGGCTGAGGCACAGCCAATGCAGAAGCACCTGGGAGGCTCGAACCCTGCTCAGGATGTTTTTTGCGACCATAGAGGGCGGGGTTGCGTGATGTGGGCGGGGCGCAAGCATGGAGTAGAGGTCTTGCGTGATACCGGTGCTTCCCAGACTTTGATGAAAAACTTGACTGGCTACCCTATAAACGCGGCTCGGGTGGTAGTGGTGCAGGGTATTAATGCAACTCGGTCATACCCGCTGGTGCGGTTGGAGTTGGAGGTGGATGGTGTGGCACGTGAATTGGATGTCGGGATTGTGGAGAAACTGCCAGTGGAGGGCGTCGACCTTCTTCTCGGCAACGACTTTGCAAGGCCCGCTTCTGAGGTTCTACCCTTAGTCGTTGCCGAGAGGCCGGCCGACGTGAGTAGGGAAGAGCGAGAGTGGGTCGAGCGGTGCCAGGCACAACCCATGGCGTGTGCTGTCACCCGAGCTCGGGCAGCTAAAGTGTCACAGCTTAGTCCTCCGTCTTCAGACCAGCGGAGGAACGATAAACAGGAGGAGGCTAAAGCTGGAGTTGGTTTTAAGAGTTTTGACTCGGCGGCTCTCCTGGGTGATTCAGTATTGGCACCATTACTTAGTTCTGGAGTGGCCCCTGGGCCTGTCATCGAGAGTGACGAGGCTGGGCATGATGAGTCTCCACGACAGCAGCGTTATGAACATCGAGAGAGACAGAAGGAGCAGCTCAGTATCGGGGAAGGTCATGCATTGCTCCGGGAGCAGTTGGATCGCTTGGCACCCTCAGACATACGTCGGTTGCAACTGGAGGACCCTGATCTCCAAACGTGTGCTACTGGAGCTGTGGAGCTCGACGAGGACGGTGATGCACAGCCGGGAGATTTTTTTTATTTAGAAGGCATCCTCTATCGGCGTTTTCAAGACCCTAAACGTAGCTGGAAAAAGGGGTCCGGAGTAGTGGACCAGTTGGTGGTGCCACGGGAGTGCAGGGATAGCCTACTGAGTTTGGCGCATGACACACCGCTGGCAGGACATTTGGGGGTAAGAAAAACGGTGGCGGCTTTGGGGAAATTGTTTTGGTGGCCGGGGATGAAGTCTCATGTGCAGTCATGGATAAACTCATGTGATATTTGTCAACGGGTCGGGAAACCGAACCAAGTTATTCCTAAGGCTCCGTTACACCCTATTCCTGTGATTGGGCCACCCTTTAGTAAAATTGTTGTTGACATGGTTGGTCCACTCCCTCCCACTAAGGCTGGAAATAAATTTTTGTTAACCATAATGGATGTTGCCACTAGATACCCCGACGCATACCCTATGAAAAATGGCATGGCTAAGACGGTAGTCAGTAACTTGTTGTGGTACTTTTCAAGGTACGGGTACCCGGAGGAGATTCAGTCTGATCAGGGATCCAATTTCACCTCCAATATATGCAAGCAAACAATGCAACAGCATGGGATACGAGCAGTAGTATCGTCAGCGTATCACCCTTAGAGTCAAGGGGTGCTTGAGCGGTGGCATGCCACCCTTAAAAGCATGCTCAGGTGTTATTGTGCTGACAACGGAAGGGATTGGGATCTTGGATTGCCTTATGTGCTGTTTGCTGCTCGGGAAGTGCCTGGTGAGAGCCTGGGATTTAGTCCAAACGAGCTGATTTTTGGATACCGTGTCAGGGGCCCCCTTAATATGCTGAGAGAAATTTGGGAGGGAACTGTGCAGCCTTGTCCCTTGTTAAAGTATGTGTTTGAAAGCCGTGAGCGCATGCTTAAGAGTCTGGAGATGGCAGGTCGAAACTTGACAGAATCACAAGCTTTGATGAAGGACAGGTATGATCGCAAAGTGAGGCTCCGGAAGTTCATTGTAGGACAAGAGGTATTAATTTTGTTGCCTTTGGTTGGGAACCCCCTCTCTGCGAAGTACACTGAACCTTATAAAATTGTAGAACAAATTTCAGACCTAGATTACCTTGTTGCCACTCCAGACAGGAGGAAAAAGAACCAGTTATGTCACGTGAACCTTATAAAAGAGTATGTGAGGCGCCCCTCTGAGCCTCTCACTGTCCCTGTGTTGGCTTGTTGCGGCCGTGGTGGAGAAGGAGAGGGGGACAGTCAAGCTTCAGAGGAGGATAGCTGGGATCAACATGTTTCAGCGGATCAGTGGGCGGGGAACTCGAGCCTAAGGGCTGACGAGGCTATAGCTCATTTGCCTGAGCCGCAGTTTGATGCTATCCGTCAGTTGTTCGGTTCATACCCCACTGTATTTGCTGAACACCCAGGCCTCACTACTCAGGCTATGCATGATGTTGACGTGGGGGACCATCTACCCTTTAAGTCAATCCCGTACCGTGTGCCCCCCATAAAACTACCAGCACTGAGGGAGGAGTTGGAGTATATGCTCGGTAGAGGGTTGATAGAGAAAGGCACAGTTAAATGGACTTCCCCCGTAACACTGCAGCCGAAGCCAGATGGCAAGGTACGCTTTTGTATTGATTTCCGTAGGTTAAACGGTTTGACTCCAACTAACCCATATCCTCTTCCTCGGGTTGATGATAGTGTTGATAAAATTGGTAATGCTCGGTTTTTGTCTAAAGTAGATTTAGTAAAAGGTTACTGGCAAGTACCTTTGTCCGAGCGTGCTAAAGAGGTATGTGGTTTTGTGGTGGACGGGAGTACCTACCGGTGTAATGTTATGCCCTACGGACTTAAGAATGCACCAGCAACGTTTCAGAACCTGATGAATGAAATTGTCAAGGACATTCCAAATTGCACCGTATATTTGGACGATGTAATCATTTATGATGACGACTTTGAGAGCCATTGTGAGCACCTTGAGACCTTGTTCCGGAAACTTAGTGAAGCAGGTCTGGTAGTAAATTTGGCAAAGTGTGACTTCGTAAAAGCCACTGTGCAGTACCTTGGGTTTGTAGTGGGAAGGGACAGGTGTGCCCTCCTCAGAACAAGGTACAGGCTATCAATAAATTTCCGCACCTAACCACCAATAAGCAGATTATGAGATTCTTGGGTATGATAGGCTACTACAGACGCTTCATAAAAGGTTACTCAACGGTGTTGGCACCTCTCACAGATTTGTTATCTAAAGACAAAAAGTTTTTGTGGGCACCTGAGTGTGAAAAGGATTTTACTTTGGTGAAACATTTGCTATGTACTCATCCGATACTCAGGGCCCCAGACTTTAACAGGCCTTTTCAGCTGGCAACAGATGCTAGTGGTGTTGGGGCTGGTGCCGTCTTGCTACAGACAGACAATGAGGGTGTGGAACACCCAGTAAGTTTCTTTTCTAAAAAGTTCAATGCTACACAAAAGAACTATTCTACAATAGAAAAGGAATTACTGGCGATTGTGCTGTCGCTCAGGCACTTCGAGGTGTATGTTCCAGCCTATGGCCCAGTCGTGGTTATCTACACTGATCATCACCCTTTGAGATTCCTAAATCAATTTCACAATCGCAATATGAGACTGACCAGGTGGTCTTTGATGTTGCTGGAGTATAACCTGGACATCCGTCATATTGCGGGATGTGACAATGTGATCGCGGATTGTTTATCGAGGGTAGATGATCAGTCGTAGGCTATCACAGGTGTGTGGGTTTGAGTGGAGAAAAAATAGGCTGCCCTTATAGTGCAGCCGGGAAAAACATATTAAAATATAAAAATCATAAAAAAAACTCTTTCTTTTTGATATAGATAATTGTAGAAGTTTGTCATAGCCTATAGAGTTTGAGTAGTCCACGAACTATCAAACGGCTGAGCTGCTGTAAGCTCGCTCTGGGAGCATGATATTGTGTCTTTTGCTATTGTTGGGAGGAGTTATAAAATGTAATTTTTTTTTAAGATGTGTTTTAGTGATAATCTCAGCTTTGTTTTAGTGCCATGCGGTCGCTGGGTGTGAGGGGCTTGATGGGGTTCTGTGTATCAGATTTTAGCTCAGGGTTGAGCAAGTAAAATCTTGGGGGAGGTGTGACGCATGTCGAGTATGAGCATGCTGTACAGAACGCCCAGTCATGCCCCACTCTCGCTAGGATCGTCAGGGCAGGAACTTTGGCTGTAGTCTGTGTAGAGTTTCCTAACTTAGTTTATGTGAGCCGTTGTACTATAAGTATTATAAATATGTATCTTGTTTTCATCTGAGTCAACGAGTTCTATTTTATATCATTAGTTATAAGTGTTGTGTGTGGGACTTATTTGTAATGATGAAAGGAGAGAGAGAGATTACGTAACGAGGGCCAGCGAGTGCGCCATGAGGCAGGTAGGCCTAACTCCCCTCCTTCCTCCTCCCTCCTCCCTCTCAGTGCGTGGGAAATCCTTTGTCGATCCCAGATTGAGAGAGAATATTACGTAACGATTGCTAGTGGGCGGTCCTTAGTAGTTGGCGATATGCTCACTAGAGGGCCGAGTATAAAAAGGGAGGTCTCGCCGCATTTTCCTCAGAACTCATTAGGCAGAGCGACTTCTCATATCCCTTGCACTTATATATATTCTTCCGACTGATGTGAACTTTCCCTACTCTCTGTACCGCCTACCTTCTTCTTTTCCCGAACCCTTTTTAACCTCAATGACCCCTTTGGTGCAGATCTAGTCAGCCAAAGTATTATCGCTTGAGTTCTCACGAGATATATGCCTATTAGATAGCCTATTTTGGAAGGGATAACTAGAATAGGATTGATTAATGTTTGTTGCACTCGTATATGCATTTCCCTGTGTATGATTATTCATGTTCCTGTTTTCTGCTGATCTAGGTGATGCTAGACTGGGATGAGGCTACTAGTGTTGTGATTCCCTATGAGTATTAGGTTTTGTTGAACCTGTACAATCGCAACGGGGACTTGGGAAGCCTAGGTGGTCTTTCTGACTGTGTACCGTGGGAGTTTAGCGCTGTGTTGCGAGTGAGGGCTTTTGCCTCTGCCACCCAACACTGTGCTAACTCGTTTGCTTGACTTTGAGAGGATCGCCAGGAGAGAACCAGATACTAGTGATCTGGATCTCTCAAGAGAGCATCCCGTCAATTACCATAATTTGGCCGCACAGTCTTAAGGACCTCACTAGGCTACGAGCCGCTTGCTCAGCCATTGTTTCCTAGCCTACTACATCCCAGCTAGACTTTGCTCGGTCAGCAGATACAGCATAGTATTGAAGCTTTCCTTATGTATGTTATTGTTTATGCACTATTGATTTCATGTGTGGCACGCATAGCTACTTTCGAGATTAGTGGCCCCCGAGCACAATCCTAGTAGGCTATTGCCAGTGCATTGTCGGAGTACTTCTTTTATATGTTTGCCATTTACTACTGTCTATTCTTATAATTCGTCTTATGTCAATTTAAAGCCTTTAATATTAGTTAATTGCCAGTGTGTTGCTTATTGAATTGCTGTTCAAAATCCGATACTTACTTCTTACGAGTATCCGAGAAGCATCTAACTTTATCAGAAGATTCCTTGCTCGATGCTCGAGGACTATTGTTTAACGTAACGTAATAGTGCCGATCCGAAGTAGAGGGTGGAGGACTTCTTAAGTTCTTAGTCAAGGGTGGATTACTTCGGCTTCGGCCAACACTATTCTTTGGTGTTGTTGTATTTACTTCTTTGTTTGATTGTTGACCAGACTAGATAACTCCCGTCTCTTTATTAGTCTGTTGTGAAACGCTAGTACCGAGTTCTTGTATACCCCGTTATAGCAGATAGAACTCTGGAGGGTATTGGTGTTTTTTGTTCGGCTGGCAGTACTCTGGGGTTGGGATCGTGTGTTTCCGTTGTGGCAGCGAGCCATACTCGAGTCCTGTTTGAGAGCCCTAGTGTACCCGAGTGCCCGGTCGTAACAAACCCTACTTGGTTGGCGAATCCATTGGGAACAAAACGGGTGATTGGTCCGACGGCGTTAGACGCAAGCAGTTTGTGGTCTTCGCAAAACCTGACTAACTCTTTACTTCGCCGGTAAAAGATCTCGTCCGTGCAAGCAGATGACGACCAGCCGCCCGGTTCTAATGACACAGCCCCTTTGAGGCGTCCCGGTGACTCGTCGGTATTGCGGCCAGCCAACGTGTCCGTTATGGACATGCGATACTGGGACAAACCTCCTCTCTCTCCCCGCGGTCCGCTTATTGCGCTCGACGTGAGGAAAGCTAGCAACCCTGACGTGCCCCCGACATCCTCCGCCGAGAGTTGCCCCGAGTTGACTCCTCTGAGAGTGGTCAGCGTTCTCGCCTCGACGATTTTTTGTTCGGTCTCTTCTCGCGGAAGCTCGTGATTCATAAAGACCGTGGGTATAAACATCCCCATGATTGATTCCGTGTGGGACATTCGGGTGTTGTAGATCGCATCTAGAAGAGTGCTTTTTACTTTAACCCTTTCAGGGCCTCGCGAACATATTAGACTCTCGAAAGATTTCTGCAAGTTTTGTAAAACGGAGGTGGTGAGTAATGTACTCTTCAGCGCTTCGTAGGTGGTCACTCCAAATGATCGTGCCAAAGCCATGGCCGCGATCGTCAACCATTCGTAGTGCGTCTTTTGGGTGATTGATTTAATGTCCTCTATAGTCATGGCCGCGCTATCATGGCTTCCATCGCTCTTGTCCATGAAACGGGCCATGTTGAACAGAGGTACTCCCAAGTATCCCGCCGAGGTGCTGGACAGTGCACCGCCCGGCATGCACGCGTGCCGCGCTCTGTCCACTGCCCTCTCTGTTTCATCGCCTTCTCCTCCGACAGAGTCGTCTTTGGAGAAGAGAGCCGGCGAGACGCTCAATAGATCTCCGACTAATCTGTCATGGGTCTCGGTAATTGCCCTCAGACGGCTGTCCATGAGAACACCGTCATTAACCCTTCGACCCCGGGTGGTACACGTGTGTACCATTTTTTTTTGGCCCGAGGAACCCGGGTGGTACACCACTGTACCATTGCTTGCGTGAGTGCTTTTCGAATGGCGCGCGTACAAATTTTGCTCCGTGGTCACCAGGCGGCGCTACCAGACAGCATGTACGCCAGTCTCTACCCTGCCGCCAACATGGATACTAGCCCAAAAAGTGATTCCCTTGTGTCCGATTCCACACTCCCTTCGACGCCTGCCCATGTTCGTCGCGCCCTAACGCGAATGCACGCACAAGATGCGTTGACTCCCGGAGGTATTGAAATAGCTTTGAGGAGTTATGAACGTGGTGAAGGCAAAAAAAGTGGTGATGACTTGGGCAGTGATAGCTCCGAGTCTTACGAGTCTCACTATAGTGAGGATTTTGACGATATAGAAGAAATCCGTGAAAGAGACGCGCTTTTTATTGGATTTGAGCATGACGATGAAAGTGATGATAGTACTGAACGTGACATAGTTGTGCAAGGTGATGAGAGTCTAGTGAGAGTGAGCGAATGGGACAGCACTAGGTCGACTACCAAGTTTAGGTTGAGTGACACGACACCTAGCCCTTCGCCAGCTAAATCCCCATTCAAGATACGTTTCTATAAGAAACAAGTGCTCAAAAAGGCGGCCGCGGCAGCCAGGAAAGAGGCCCTAAAAGTTGGTGAGGGAGCAGTGCGTGAGGGTGCCAGTGAGGCTGCGCGTGAGGCCGAGGTTGACCCGCCATTGTCTTCCTTATCTACCCACGCCACCCAAGTTGCCCCAGGCTCCCGCCATTCTTCCCCACCACCACCAGCACTGCCTAGGGTTGAGGAACCCCCACTTTCGGCCTATTTACCCCCTATTTCCCCCGAGAGGAGACATACTACTAAAGAAAAGGGAAAAGGGAGAAAATATGTCAAAAAAGGAGCTACAAGTAGGCGCTCTTTGTTCGAGGCTCCCGCGGCTTCCACCCCTGCGGCTTCCACCCCTGCCGCTCCCAGCCATACGCCCCCGCAAGTTTCCCCAGGGTCCACCCCACCTCTCCAGCCTACAACAGAGGTTCCTCATGATGTGTTTGACCTCGCATCCATACCTGCACCTACAGACACTGAACCAGTGCTGTCTAAGACTCGTCGTAGGCCAAGGAGCCCCGAACCTCTGTATGAAGATGACAGAGCCTCATCTCCCACTCCTTCCCCACCTCGCCGACCTACACGCCGCCCACGCATCATTCGTTCCCCGCAAGAATATGAGGGGGGCTCTGAAGATGAAGGGCACCTCACAGACGACTCTGGCCATGATTACCTGGGTCCACCGTCAGGGCAAGATGACGGCTCTGACGACAACGACGATGACGAATTTATGGACATCGACGACCCTCAACCCAGACGCTTTGCCCAGGGCCGTCGTGCTCCTGGCCGCCCTGGCCGCCTGGCTGGCCGCCGGGCTGGGCCTGGGCGCCGTCGCGCTCCTGGCCGCCCTAGGGTTCGCGCCGCCAAAGTTCGTGGGCGTGCTGCCCCCGCTGTAGCTCCTCGTCAGCGTCGCCAGAAGGACGGATTTTATGTTTTCAACTGGCAGGATGTGGCTGCTGATGAAGTCATTGACCCTGATGTAACCCCTTTTGATGAGGTACAGGATGCTCCAGGAGTTACCCCAAGTTTTCCTGCAGGCCCCAATGCTCGACCACATGAGCTTTTTGAGGCTTTTTTTGATAAGGAGGTTACTGACTTTGTCATAAAAGAGACAAATAAGCATTACCAAATCCAGGTTAACTTTTTTGGCAAGGTGACCAAGGGCCACATGAAGCGGTGGACCCCAGTGACTCATCCCGAGTTCATGGTGTTCCTGGCAATCACCATGCTAATGCCTCATGTGAAGAAGCACAGGTTGGCTGACTATTGGATCACCAAAGATCTAATATCCACCCCTGCCTTCGGGAAATACATCTCTCGGGACCGGTACCTCGACATCCTCGGAGCGCTCCATCTTGTCACCAACACCGACATGCATCTCCCTGACAAACTGTGGAAAATTAGGACGTTGTACGAGATGATGAGAGAACGTTTCACGTCCTACTTCATGCCCTTCTGCAACGTCTGTATTGACGAGTCTCTTGTGCTGTTCCGGGGAAAGCTGAGCTTCAGGCAGTACATCCCCTCAAAGAGACATCGCTTTGGTATAAAGTTCTTTGTGCTGTGCGATTGCCAAACTGGCTATGTCCTGGACTTCCTGGTCTACAGCGGGAAGGAAGGGGACGTGGCAATAGACCCCCTCATTGGCTTTGGCGGAGCAGTGGTTCAAGCCATGATGAACCGGTACTTCGAAAAGAATCACGTCCTCTACACGGACAACTACTACACGTCCCCCACTCTCTCAAAGTACCTCCATGAGCGCCAGACGGGGACTGTAGGCACAGTACGAGGGAAAAGGAAGGGCATGCCAAGTTTCCCTCCTAAAACAAAGAAAGGCGATGTCTTCAAGAAGAAGTCGGGACCCATTCTGGCTATCCACTGGCACGACCAGCGGAAGGTCAACATCCTGAGCACCGTCCACAAGGGGGAAATGGTTGAGACTGGCAAGGTGGATCGCCGCACCAAAGTCAGGGTGACCAAGCCCGATGCTGTCCTGGACTACAACATCAATATGAGGCTGGTGGACAAGTCCGACATGCAGATAGGCTTCATCGACTGTCTGCGTACCTCGTGCAGATGGTACAAAAAGTTCTTTCTGCACATGGTGGACATGTCAATGCTGAATGCCTATAATATCTACAGGCTTCGGAATCCGCGCACACCCAGGAAGTTCAGTAGCCTGCGGAGGTTCCAAAAACAGGTGTTGGTGGAGCTCCTGGACAGGTATGCTATGCCACAGAGGGCAGTGGCACAACCTGGGCGCCCCGTTCAGGACCGCATGCAGGGTGCACAGTTTGTAAGTGTGCACAAGCTCGGTTACCTGCCTCTGGAACGAGATGGAGTCACCATTAGCAGAAGGCGGTGCCATGTCTGCTGGAACAGCCAGGTGAGGCCGAGGAAGCAGAAAAAGACCACCATGCAGTGTGTGGAGTGCCGACTGTCACTATGTCCTATACCGTGCTTTGCTGAATACCACAGCAAGCAGGAGTACTAACTAATAATCATAGTGAAAGTACCAAAGACTGACAATATGTATGTATATAGGCAACAAGTGGAAATAAAACAATGTACAGGTGTATTGTGATAAAAAAAGTCATGTATTATGAAAACATATATAAATAAGTGAAAAAAGACACAATAAATTGTATATAAAACGTTTACAAAGCATATAACTAAGTGAAAGTGACACATGACATAATATTAGATGGCCAAAGTATAATAAACACCTGTGATAACGAATAATCAGTGCCTAATATAACAATAACCTACCTCAATTACTAATAAAATGTACCGTATCAAGTGAAAATGAGCATTATCAGTGAAAGTGACACTCTCTCAAGCATATTTACCAAAGTGAAAGTGACACACGAACTAATATTAGATGGCCAAAGTATAATAAACACCTGTGATAACGAATAATCAGTGCCTAATATAACAATAACCTACCTCAATTACTAATAAAATGTACCGTATCAAGTGAAAATGAGCATTATCAGTGAAAGTGACACTCTCTCAAGCATATTTACCAAAGTGAAAGTGACACACGAACTAATATTAGATGGCCAAAGTATAATAAACACCTGTGATAACGAATAATCAGTGCCTAATATAACAATAACCTACCTCAATTACTAATAAAATGTACCGTATCAAGTGAAAATGAGCATTATCAGTGACAGTGACACTCTCTAAAGCATATTTGTCAAAGTGAAAGTGACACAAGACCTAAGATTTGATGGCCAAAGTATAATAAACACCTGTGATAACGAATAATCAGTGCCTAATATAACAATAACCTACCTCAATTACTCATAAAAACTACGGTATCGAGTGAAAATGTGAAATATTAGTGAAAATGATAGCCTAATACACATATTTTATATAATTGGACTACAAATAACTATAATAACATCACTATCAATACATAAAATCGCCTCCGGGAGGTAAAAAGTTTGGCGCGACGAGCCGCGGCCTGGGCCAAGGCGACGCATCCGAACGCGGGATGATTTTCACGCATAAAAATCACTCCACTTCCCGCGCTCACCATTATGCAATCACTTGGGCTAGAGACCTCTACTCAACGGCATTCTACACATGAAGGTTTGTGCTACATTTTTCTGTTTTTTTTATAACTTTGTGTAATGTATTTCAGGAGTAACATGTGAGTCAACTTGTACCAAAATTCCTGAAAACCCCCGGACACAGAGTACAGTTACGATATTCCCTAGCCGGGGTCGGAGGGTTAATGACACGGCCATTAATGGTTCCACTCGCACCATTTTTGGAGAGGGTGCGGTGAATGACACAGAGGTTTTTCGAAAGGGTTCGCAGAGACATAGCCGAAGAGTGAATCAGAGACTGACGCGTCAGATTAGGATCACGACTTTTACCTTCCAGATATTCTCCCGGGAGTTTAGTGTCGTCCCCCTTTCCGATGTTCAAGTTCTTCCTAATGGAAGCTCTATCCTTTTTACTACTTTTGGAATAGTCGGTAACAAATTTTTGAAAACTACTCTGATCCATGAACGAAGCAACAGACACAACTTTACCATCGACAATAGTCACATTCTTTGAAACAAATTGGCGAAGAGCCCTTTTCACGAAGGCCATCTGTTCTCTGTGCGTGCGATTCGGCCCCTTGAACGATTCCAGGTAATACTTGGAATTCGTTGCATCATTGTCGTGTTCTTCCTCATCCTCTGAATCCGAGGAGGACGTAAAAGTGTCTTCCGTTAACTTGGACCTCCCCCCATCTCCACACTTTCTGGCTCGTTTGGGTCATCGCCCGCGGGTTAGTAGCGACAGCGTCGAACCATTTCGGAGCACATTGAAATCTATAGAAGAGGAGCTGGAGAGAATGCCCGGCCCATACACTACCTTATTGGCACATCCCCTCAGGCGCATGTCCGCCAGTGTATGCCGATCTAATTGTTCGCCCTCTGCGTCGGAGTCGGCGGATTCGTCGTTATCGGACAGTTCCCCGCCGTGATCAAGAAACAGACGCTGAATCCCAACCCCCCTGTTATTACGGAAAAGGCCAAAATAATCAGTTTCCTCCTTCTTCGAAGTTCCCGAACACCAGTACAGTTTCATGAAGGGAGTACCCATGCCATCTAGCTGTTCCAAGGGATCGTACATTAAGCCTAAGTCTTCCCAATCACCTTCTTCTTCGTCGCTACAGGATGAGGAGGAGGAGGAGTCCGAAGAGATGCTCATGTCGGATCCCGATGCATTATTAGCCGAATCGTCTAGGTCGCTGTCTTCGTCGTCCGATTCAGATCCCGTAACGTTGTCGTTTGCATAACTGCACAGAGTGCTGTCTCTAAAACGCGAATTGTGCTCGAATCTAGTCTTAGCCAAAGGATCGTCTCCGTAGCCACTTTTCGTGCCTTTACTCCAGATGTTACTCTCTACATCCATATCTTCCACACGGTCGCTGAGAAGGCCGCCAGCCATGCATATCATGAGGTTGTTGCCTCCACTTTTGGTGTTGTAGGTCCGGGCATTCTTCATTCTTACCAGTTTGCGCGTGACCGTAATTTCTCCATAGTTGGTCAAGAATGATTTGTGGATGACCGAAGGTACGACGAGTACGTCCCGCAGAGTACTACTCCTCTTAATAGGAATTTTGGGATTATTAGTGAGCTTGAACGACTGGGCGGCCGATTCCAAATCAAAGAAGCCCCCACCGCCCTCGCCGAAGAAATTTTTCAAATGGTTACCACCATCGTCGTCACCTTCCCCGAGCGAGGTCTCCCTACCAAGCTTAATGTACGCTGTGTATACTGCAGAGAGGTAGGCAAAATCGGCGAGGTCTGTTTTGATCTGGACAGAATCTCGCCCTGATGGGTTCATCACCCTCTTCTCCAACTTTCCGAACCTTTTGACCCTCAACTGGGAGAAGGAATCGCGAATGGCGTTGCAAAATTCGACTAGTTTGACGAGAATAGATCGAGTCTCTGGGGATATGTCACCGGAGCGTAAATTGGGACTCACCTGAGAAAACAAGATATTGTTCAGGAGGAAAGTGACAAATAGGCCTCTCTGTAGCATATTACCTCCTAAGAATAATTGGATGTCTGAGGGTTTCATCATCTGACAGAGGGAGTTGGCCGTGGCGCCACGTCCATGTGGGAGCCGACGCCAGCCAGAGCCAGGAGGTTCCTATACGTGTCATACTCCAACCCGGAAGGGCGAAGGACCTTCACAACCTCCTTGGTCGCCAACAACTGGCTCGAGAGGGCCATGGCTCTCGCTATCCTCCCTTCGTCGCCGTCAACCTCTCTGCCGCCGGGATTTTCATCCGAACCGTAGGCCATAGGCGACATCTCTCTCAAGAATGCCCCGATAATGGCATTCGACGTGTCATAGGCTTTGTTCGGAAACGATGATGACGAAGCAGCATTGCCTTCGCACGGAAAGTTCGTAGCCGTACCGTAAGCTGCATTGGTTGAAGCTCGAGATAGATGCAGATAGCGATTTTGAGCCTCTCGAAGTCTATGGAGAGCGGAGTCGGAGACGGCCTCATTTACCGCATCTTTGACAAACGATTCTATGGCTCTCATTCGGTCATCAAACTTGTCTTGACGAACAAACTCTACGATACGGTTAGCCTCTCTCAAATTGCCTGAATAGGTGGTCATGGCCGCATAGGTGTTCACTCGTGAAGTGTAGAGGCGTGGAGTTTTCTTAGACATGGGTTCTTCGAGTAGAGAATTGGCACCGAGATCGCCGCCACCACCATGGCTGCGGTAGCCATTATTAGCAGATGAGGCTGAGTGGCAGCACACGCATTGATTAAAAACGGCCATCCAAAAATGATCTCCCGGGCTCACATTTTTTAACCTCTCTGTTCTGACTTGCAGCAGACTGTCGTAGATGGCATTCGATGTGGCACCTGGAGGGTTGATCCCCAAACCTATGACGCCATTTTTGGTAAAGTGTTGTGGGGGTGCCTTCCGTATGAGCCAATTACGGTGCTCGGCGACCATCTTGGTGAAACGGGCATACTGCCCTTTGGAAGCGACGGAGGCAATGATGCCGCTAACCCTACCGTAATCTATATCTTCAATGACAGGAGAAGACTCCGTTATGTTTTTGATGATGGTCTTAGCTGCCATCTGTGAGTTTTGATCCGAGCTGAGCACGCTCACCATGACCGCCATCTCGTTGAGTGATTTGGTGGCATTCAAAAGATTATTTTTAAATTCGGGGATGGCTTTAAGTTGCAATCTCAAAATACCTCCTTCAGACAAGAATTCATCACCGGGTACGATCTGATTAATAAGATTGTGATAGGGAGGACTTGTTGGGAAGGGCCTATGACGTCTCCCCCCCTCTATTGCACCCTCGGGTTCTATTAACCTAACAAGTGCGCATGGGGGTAATTAGACACCTCTCCCTGTGCGCATGTATTTGAGGTGTTTCCGTCACTAAAATATTAATTGTACCATTAATAGCATTAATACTTATCCATATGCGCCTATTATGGGTTGATTATAAAGGTATTAACCTGAAACAACAATATAACGAGTGAAAACAGCGTTTGGATAGTCAAAATCGGAGATATAGCCCGCGAGTTGTATAATGTATGGGTGAGGCAAGCTGCTTTCCCGCCAATTTCCCCCAAGGCCACTGAGACACAGTCGATCGATACTCTCTCTCTCTCTCTTGCATTCGCTTGCTATCAGTGATGACCACACCCTGCAACCGGATTTCTAATGTTAGCACGAAAATATACCTCAGAATAAGGGAATAACAGGGAAAATAGGTGATAATTGAAGGAGAGGAGGAAAGTGGGGAAGGAGGGGAGGGGAGGACTGAGATTTTGCATGGCCCAGGGGCCAAAAAATAAAAAAAAATAAAAAAATAAAAATATATATTTTTGTTTTCGATGTCAAAAGTTGATTTTTTTTTCTTCTGACTCTTCTGACTCTGACTCCCCGCAGTTCCCGGGTTAAAGAGAGGGCATTCCACGTGTCGTTTATGTTGAAAGCCGTACCTCCGTCGGGATCTTTAACTTCCGCCATTTTCAAAATACTTTCTCTGATGGATTTCTCCATTCCGGGATCGAGGCCGTATCTTCTGAAAGAAGAAGGGGCTAGCGGTAAGATGGCTTTGGAACCTCTGCTGAGTATGGAATCTAAATCCGACCGAGTGCTCGTGCCGGCCAGTTCGTTCACTGTTTTAGCGCTGAAGGCGACTATATCTCGCGTGATGAGATCGCAGGCGTCTTCGGGACAAGTAATCAGCGTATCCAACGCCTTGTTAAATGTGGAGTTGGTGATACCGGGCAACGCGTAGTGACCCACGGTCTGATTCCCAATCAGGTCATCTTCCCAATGTTGAGGGTTAGCAATCGAGGGTAGTCTGTTCATCCCTTGATAAAAACAGCTCAACCTCAGACAATCTTCCGTAGTCAAAGTTGGGTGAAACTTAGGTCGCACGGCAACGTCGAAATGACAGAGAGCCTTTTCCGACCACACTTTGACGGGATTCATGAGATGACTGAGTAACCGGGAGGCATTGAGGTCTATACCGGAAGAAGAACGATTCGTAGAAGTCTTATCAAGAGTGGCATTATACTCGTCGGCAGCGCTTTTTAACTTCAGGATGTTCTCTTCTTCGTCCGCGCACAATGATGAGGTCAGAGGAGGAAGAGTTTCATTATCATCAATGGTGGTTCGTCTGAGACGGTCCGTGACCCTGTTTATGTATTCGTCGGTAAGTTTGGTATACAATTCGCGAGAAGGAGTGAACGTGTCTTTCATACTGAAAGCGCTGGGAGGAATGACCGAAAAAAGTTCCCTGGTTCCTACTAACGACCAGTGATGCCTCGGATATGAGACACAGCGCCAGTTCGCTCAGGGTAGATATGCCTGCTCTCATTACATCTGATGGTATTTTGACACTATTAATCACTGTCAGAAAGCAAAATAAACACTTTTGAACAAAATTACCAATATCTCCCAAAGACAGTGACAGTACACCCTCCTGTGAGAGCGATGCAACCAGCCTCATGTGCAGATCTTCCATGTTATCTAAAAGTAAATCTAGGTTAATTGTTTCAGGACTGAAGGCGTTCACCAAACTGATGACCGTATTGGGAGTAACGTGCGAGGAATTATAATCTTACTTTTGAGAGACTCTAGGTTAACAGAATCGACAATCATGGTCACCTTTGCCAATTCTGCCTTAAAGTCCTGGTTCGCATTAAGGGATGGGTCATGGCTACACATTGTCTCCATATTGGTTTGACCCAACCGGTTATCATTCTTCAATGTCAACAATCTGTTTTTTGATTATTCAGATCGAGCACTATCTCCTTAACAGTTGCTATGGGACTGTTTTTATTAATCCCAGTGATAGCGATTAGGGTTTCCGTCATCGTGCCGAGATTAGGCTTGGTCAGGTTATCCAATTCATCGTTGGTCAGGCCGGTCCCTCTCCTGAGCGATTGAAAAGCGGGTCTGAAATTCTTGTGCATCTTCAGAATATCAACCATCATCCCAACAAAGTCGATGGCCTGTTGATTCTGAATCGATGTATCCCCTCTGGGCCCTATGGTCGTTACAATGTTGCCAACTTCTTCCGTGGTTCCCAATTCAATCACTTTGGAATTGGATGGGTCCTGGCTTCCCAACTCGCGTGCGCTCGTGAACGCGGTGAGAGCACCTACCACCTGATACAAGTCTTTTCTCAGGTCCTCATCCCCGGTAATGCCGAAAGAACACTTGCCGCTCGCTTTGTCATCTTTTCTCGAAGATGATGGATAACACCTCTCCACAATACTCGCCGCCGAAAAGGAAGAGAGGCCGTCTCCATACTTGTTGATGGTCTTATAAATGGACAGATAGTCGTTGTATATGGAACTCCCCAGAGTCGTTTGGAATAGGTTGATAATGTCCACTATGTTGGTGTCTGTTATGGACACAATCGCAGTGGTGAACCAAATGTACCTGAGGAGTGTGAAAAAGTTGGCCTCCTCGCTGAAACATCCCTTGCTGCCTCTCACCGCCGTGGCAATTAACTGCGCAATGTTCTCATGGGTGTTCGTGCCCTCCGACGTGCAGATGCTATCCAAGGTTATTTTGTCACAAATGATTTGAGTCAATATGCTGGAAGGGATCACCAGCTCAGACGACCGACATGAGGACACGGCTCCTCTCACCCTGTTGACCGGGATCAGTATCACGTCTCGGGAGTGCCTGTACTTGTTCAGGCTATCCAGTGCTCGCATACGAGAAGGCTCCACCTGGAGAGACTCGTTCCACCCTGAGACGACGGAGCCCGGGGCTGACATGTTTACAACAGACTGCAAAGTCATTTCGGTGAGTGAACTCAGAAAATTGTGAGACGCTCGAGCATTCTTTCTTTTCTTTTTCTCACTGACTTGACCTAGGGGGAAATTAAATTGATTGATGAGTTTGAAGAATGCGCCTGCATTCAGGACATTCCGTACTTCAGCTGGCAGTGACCTCACGTAACGCACGAAATGAGTACACGCCTCCGCGCCCTCGCTACCACCGGAGGTGAGGATGTTCGCGTCTCCGCCGCCTCCACTCCGCCTTCTCACCAGTTCGGTGACAGCGGCCAGATCTGCATGACCCGGCTTGTACGCTGCTTCCACGAGTTTCTGGATCATCTCCAAGTCACCGGAGCCCTGGGCCGAACTTGCCTCTCTACTCAGGTCCCGATTATCGCAATTCTTCATAGCTCCGCGCAGGCCAACGAGGCGACCGCGGAGAGACGATTCTTGCACGGCTTTCAGCTTGACGGCGGCCGAAGATGACCAATAACTGTCCAGGGTATCGTGGTGTTCGGTCCTTCCCCAATTCGATACGGTGTGACCTAGCATTGTAAGCAGAGCATAGGATTTATTGGCGTTTCTCCTCAGTGCCGTAGTGCGTCGTGTTTCGCGCATCCTGGCTTCCCTGTTAAGGCAACGACGATGCCGCTGCCCGTCTCGGTCCGAATCCGCAGTCAGGGCACGGTTGACGCCGGCGGCGATGGCCACTCCTGTTCTTCCTACGGAAGAGAGCACTCCCAGATTGACGAACCAGTCGGCCACTAGAGATGTGGCAATCTCCTGCGCGGAGATGGCGGACGAGCCTGCTCGCTGCTGCTCTTGGTCTGTTCGCTGCGTGTCCCTATGCAAGTTACTCGGACCTCTTATCACCTGCACGCATCCACCCACTACCGCTTGGCCCCCGGAATCGACCTGGGAGGTGGCAGACAGGTACTGTTCATTCTTCATGCCGTCGAGAAGGCCCGTGTCGTTCACATACATCCTATCCCGGATACCTATCTCTGTCGTAGTCTTCTTCGTGACCTCGTCGACGGATCTCTTCACCAGCAATAAGATGGGGGTATTGTAAGACACACGTCTCTCTTCTACGATGTCGTAAGGGTCTGATATAGTGAAGGGAACGGTCATATTTCCCATCGCGAACAAATACCTGTCGGCTAAAACAGAAGTATTGAGAGTGACTCTTCTCGTCTTCTCGTTGCCTTCTGTACTTGTCAGTGCGAGAGACAGAGATTGAAACCCTTGGGGTGAGAACGGGTCCTTGATTCCAAACACGCAAGATAGAAGACTCGCGCTGCTATCAAGGAACGCGTGTGCAAACAACTGGGTCAAATGCATGGCCCATTCTCTACCCGCCGTCGTCGGATTTCGAATGTCCGCCGCCGTCGTTGCTGATTCTAATATAGTTTCCGCCAGGGTCGATTCCAGCTGCGGGTCGGCCTACCTCTTACGTCCTTGGGTCGTTGCCCGGTCCAAGAGAGATGCCACAGAGGCAGATTGGTGATTGCTGGCATACTTTACACCCTCGTCAATGGGCGCACCGTTGCGAGGCACCAACATGCCCAGGCATGACTTGCGGATTCGTTGCCATATACCTGTCTATCTTCCTGCGGGTCTGCCTAACGGCGCAAAGAAGGGTATATTCGTACTGGTTCCTTCATCTCTGCTCCCGACGCTGTCAGTGGTGACGGTAACGAGCTCCGCAAACTCTCGGAAACAGCGACGCAGGGCGGTGTCGAAAACTGAGGCGGCCGTGTCCAGGGTAGGCGAACCCATCATGCCTTCCTTTATGTCCTGCAAGTAGTTATGGCTAGATTTCAGTTTAGCAGAGACTTTTTCAAAATTGCCTCCGGAGGTGGCCGATAAATACACGCCCTTGGTGACCAGAGTCTGTGATAAACCGTATCTGATGCGAGACCATTTCACCAACAATTGGAGAGCGGCGGCATTACCGGCCATCCAAGCTGCGAGAGCGACATTAACAGGACTCTCGTTTTCGACGGCATGTTTGAACGAAGTGGCCGCACTGGTCTTGACGATCTCCAAATGTTCCAATAGGCCGTTCACCTTACTCTCGTCCGTGAAGCAAGCTCTTAGTTTCGATAGTTTAGGGAGTCTACCTCCAAATTCGTTTTTGCTCGCTTTGGACATAAGTACCGGAGTCATGCCCCTGTGAGCGAACAGACTGTACAACATGTACTGCGTAGATGCTATGGCGTCCGTTATTTCCGCTGCCGCCGACAAGGACACGGTGAAACGGCGAGGGGTATGTGTGCAATTCTGGTAGGCTTCTGTGTTGGTGAATTGTTCTGCTGTATCCCCTCCATTCGGCATTTCCCTGGGTGTCGAATAGGCCACAGGTTCGGAAGGTAGCATAATAGACTGGGGGTCCCGAGTCGTGGTCGTAGAGACGGGTCGGAAAGATAGATCAATGGATTGCATTCTTTTATTCTTCCTTTGGGTTCCTATGTTTCTGTTGGCTTTCTGAACCCAAGAGGCGACTCGGATACACCTTTCCATCAAAAAATCTTTGTCTTTACTGTCATCTGTGGAGACCCCCGTGTCAAGTGGAGGTGAAGGCGAAGGCGATGACGATGATGGCAACGGGGATGCAAGAGCTTCCACGGTGACAGTGTCGGCATTGGGGCGAACTGCCTTTGCTGGTGGTGGTGGAGGTGGAGGTAGTGGTGTTAATGGCTGCACCTCTACCGGTGAGCTCTCCTGCGTACCCGACCGCCCCCCATCGAAATCCATTTTCGATATATGGTTTTATCGCCGCTCAGAATTCAGGGATCGTAGCATCAATTGATCCAATTTATTTATTTTCTCCCCCGCGGGAACCTAAAGGGACGTGTAACGATCGTAGGTTTGTGTAAAGATTTGATATTATTATAGGTTTGACTCCTGTAAGGAGATAAAGAAAACCTAATATTTAGTAGTGGCCCCGTAATCATTGACGAACATGCCTATTACATAAGGCATCCTCTTCAAACACTAATTCGCCGTAGTTTGAATCTACCGCGCAGAGCATTTAAAATCTGAGGAGCCTTCATCATGAGCGCACGCGACCTCACTCATGGCTTCAGTCATTATGAATTGGGTTCTCACTACGAAAAAACTTTGTAAACAATAAAAACAAAAAGAAAATAAGAATAACTGTCCAATAAGCTTTCCATCATATCGTGGATGTACTTGTGTGGATGTTTGACCAGACGCTGATTCAGGCGTCATTCTTCCTTCACTGACATATCAAGTAAACCAAAATCCTTAATACATCAACGAATGGGAAGGGGATGGTCGGGAGGGCCCCAGTCGTCAATGATTACGGGGCCACTACTAAATATTAGGTTTTCTTTATCTCCTTACAGGAGTCAAATCTATAATTTATTAGTGGCCCCTCCATCATTGACGAACATGCCTGATTTCTAAGACTGGAGGGGGACATTCGTAATCATATCATAACTCTAGAAAAGCAGATAATCAAACAACCACATAGTATTCTTACTTCGAAAATATATTTAAACATGGCGCAGCCCATATATATACAAAAAAGGGGTTCAAGCAGGTGCGTGCTTCAAAGAAGCCTGCTTGACAAAAAAGGGTAACTCTGGAGATTCTGTGAACAGATCTGTAGTTACAAAGGCACCCCACTCAACGAGTGGTGACAAAAATAATAAGTTATAAGTTTACATGTGCACATAATAAACCCCATAATATTCGTGGAAATGTTTTACAAACGATCTCCACTGTTTAAACTAAATTGTTTTCACAGCTAAAACTACTATAACAACACTGTTGTTTGTACTAACAATGTACTAGCAAAATTTCTCGCCCTGAATAGAACAGAGAAATATTCATATCACATTATCCATAATTTGTCTCACAGCTCTTACATTCCGGCGGGGTCTAGGGTGTCCTATGTTACACTGACTGCACCCCCCCCCCTCCTCCTTTTCCCTTTGAAAGTAAACAAAAGTGACTGAAGGGCCACCTAGACCCTCTGCCTTAAAGCTATACATGGTAAGGAAGGTCAGTTTGCAACTGACAAGTATCTAGTCAAAAACGTATGATTAGACGCCCACAACTGTGTGGACGAAATATCTTCAACTGAAAAGTTCTTCAAGAAACGTAAAGAGGCTGCCCATTTGCGTAAATCGTGGGCCCTACCCACAACGCCGGGATTACTCTCTTTAATGACTTCGACCAGAAGAGAAGCTAACCTCCGTTTCAGTAAGCGTTTGCCCGTACTCGCTACCCATAAAGCACCTTGGGGGTTTAGAGGAGCTACTCTCAAATATTTGGTTAGAGCTTGCACTGGACATAGATTATGGTGCACCTTTCCCCTTTTTAACGCCGGCACAGTGAACTCAGAAAACACGTGTGCACTGTGCTCATTCTTGGCTACAAATCCCGGGGAAGGTGCAATGTGAATACATTCATTAAGTCTACCAAACCTAAGGCAATTAGGCGTGTTGCTCATCGCCGCCAGCTCAGACACTCTGTTCCCGGTGGCCAAAGCCAAAAGGAATACAGCCTTTTTTAAAAGTAACGTAAAATCTGCAGTATTTTGGTACAGACGAGAGTGAAGTAAAGACAATGCCTTGTCCAGAGACCAAATAGGCATGAGCTGACGGGGAGGTGGGCGGAGTTTAAAACATGCTCTCATAAAACCCGTTTCCTCCGCCACCGGTATGGAGAGACCTGTAAGGTCTAAAAAAGGCACTCTAATCGCAGTTAACCCGGGAGCTGCGGGGAGACTCTTAAGAGTTCCCCCGGCGGACAGCGGGAAGACTCTTGAGAGTAAGTAAAATAAAAAATCAACTTTTGACATCGAATTTTTTTTTTTTTTTATTTATTTTTTTTTTTTTTATTTTTTTTTTTTTTGGCCCCTGGGCCATGCAAAATCTCAGTCCTCTACCTCCCCTCCTTCCCCACTTTCCTCCTCTCCTTCAGTTATCACCTATTTTCCCTATTATTCCCTTATTCTGAGGTATATTTTCGTGCTAACATTAGCGAGTTGCAAGCAGGGTGTTGTCATCACTGATGGCAAGCGAGTGCAAGAGAGAGAGAGAGAGTATCGATCGACTGTGTCTCAGTGGCCTTGGGGGAAATTGGCGGGAAAGCAGTTTGCCTCACCCATACATTATACAACTCGCGGGCTATATCTCCGATGTTGACCATCCAAACGCTGTTTTCACTCGTTTTATTGTTGTTTCAGGTAAATACCTTTATAATCAACCCATAATAGGCGCATATGGATAATTATTAATGCTATTAATGGTACAATGAATATTTTAGTGACGGAAACACCTCAAATACGTCAGCACAGGGGGACGTTTTCAATTACCCCCATGCGCACTTGTTAGGTTAAGTGATTTTTTAACGTTACCACAGATAAATGTTTCTGCTCAAACAGAAAATTCAAATAATTAAATACTAACGCCACTGAGGGCACAGTCTGTTCTGTTCTAATGATCCAAGAAGTAAAGGCTTGCCAATGTGATTGATACTGTCGTTTCGTAGACTGAGTATATTGATTGATTAACTTATTGGTCACATCTCTACCATACGGTGCTAGCCACTTGGCCTCCTGAATGTCCATAATGCAAAAGTCAGCGAGGTCGCTAGGTTGCCAATCGTGTCTAAGTGGAAATACTCGACCGGGAGCGACACCGGGTGCGACCACCACGTCTTCAATTGCTGGTACCATAACTGTGCCGGCCACAGAGGCGCGATTAGCGAGACTAAGCCTCGATAATCTCGTAGTTTGTTCACTACGTGGCACATTAGTGACGCGTCTGGCGGCGGAAACAGATAGATGGAGCTCCATCTGTTCCAGTCTGTCACTAGGGCGTCCGGCCCCCCTGCCCGCGTTTCCGTCCGGTGGGTGAGGTATAGAGGGAGTTTGTGAGTCCCTTCGGACGCAAACAGATCCACTTGTGGTTGGTAGAGCTCTGCAATCATTAGGTTGAAAATGGGTTGCTTGAGCTCCCATTCTACTGTCGTGCTCTGTCTCCGGGACAGAGCGTCTGCCCAGACGTTTGCTACGCCTGGGAGATAAGATGCGTGAAGATAAATGTCTAGCCTGTTGGCTAGAGTAAAAATCTCTTCCGACACGGTTAGCAACTTCCTTGACCTCGTTGACCCCTGTTTCTGAATACAGTGAACTGCATTCAGATTGTCCATTCTGAAGGCCACCGACTTGCCCCGTAAAGTAGAGACGTGAGCCTGAAGGAAATACAAGGGGACTAGTAATTCTTTGACATTGATGTGGGAGATTTCTAAGTGGGACCAAAGCCCCTGACCCTGGTGCCCCTGGTTTGACTGAAATCCCCAACCTATCGTGCCTGACGCATCCGTGTCTACCCATACCGTTGGCGGAGGAGAGGTCCATGACATTACTGAGTGCAGCGTTTCCCTCTTCGCCCAGACCGCCAGTAAGGTGTGGATTAATTTTGGGATGGGCCATAATTTTCCCGCCGGTAAGAGTGGGAAATATTTGTTGGCCTCCAATATTAACCGTTTTACTTTCAACCGGCCCAACATTACAGTTAGTTGAATCCAGTTGAGAGAGCCGACCAGAGACTCCCAGAAACATGAACAGTTTCCTGCGAAACCTGTTGCGATTGTCCACACTCTGACTCAGAGTGAGAGCCGCTGTGTCCCAAACCAGCCCTATCCACTGAATTACTCGTGAGGGGACAAGGTTTGACTTTACCAGATTTACCTTGAACCCTAGAGCTTCGACATGAGTTAAAAGTATGTTGACATGTTTGATGCATAATTGCTCTGTCTCTGCCACCACCAGCCAGTCGTCTAGGTACCACAGAACTCTGATTCCTTGCTTTAACAACGGCATCAGGGCTTGCCGGACTAATTTCGTGAATAGTCGAGGTGCCAGGTTCAAACCGAATGGCATCCTCTGAAAAACAAAATTTTGGTGCCTGATCCGTAAGGCCAGAAACCTTTGAAATCTTTTGTTGACCGATACGTGCCAATAAGCATCTGTCAGGTCTAGGGAACACATCCAACCTCCCGGCGGAAGTGTTAGCCTGATTTGGTGTACTGTTAGCATTCGGAATGACTCGTTGTGAATGTGAAGGTTCAGATAAGACAGGGCGACGACCGGTCTCATCTGAACACTGTCCTGTTTGGGAACCAAAAAGAGCTTGGACGTGAATACAGGGTAATTTGGGGGGACCGGGATGATGACATTCTTGGCAATCATTTCCTGGACCAGTGACTCCACCTCTAAAGAAACAAAATTCGCCGTTGTCGGCTGACGTAAGCGAGGTCGCCGGAGCCACTGCCAAGTGATGCCCTTGCGTGCCACCATCCGTGCCCAAGTGTTTACCGGCCATGCTTTGTGACACGTTCGGAACGACCCAGTTAGCAGACCAGGGTTCGCCGGCTGTACTACCCTCGGATCCGCCGGCCTTACTACTGGCACCGGGAGTGAGAGAGACCTTAGTTTTTTGACGGTGGTGGAGTTGGCGGTGGTGGACGCTTCGCCGGCTGGCTGGCGTTGGCAGAAGACGGGCCCTGTCCTGGCTTATTATAGCCGCGTCCTTTCTGACCTGAAAACCTACCCTGTCTATGCCTGAACTGACCTTGAGTGGAGGAGGACTTAGGTGGAAGAAAGGGCTTAGATCCCCCCGGCTGAGCTTTAGCGACTGGCCTGGGTTTGGGGAAGTTAAAGGCAGGTTTCTTAGAAGGGGTGGGACTGTGTTTAACGGCCTGAGCCATATTAAAAACCGTTCGCCACACTTCAGGGGACATTAAAGAGGGAGTGAGCACTGGTGACATGACCACCTGATTCGCAATGCGATCAGGCAGTTTGCGGACTAAGGATATTCTAAGATCTTGTCTCGCTCGTACCGCCTCAAGCAAGGCAGTACGTACGTCACCTAATGATTGGATTGACGACTGAAGAAGCAGTCGCCGGGACAATTCAACCGAACGTCTGGCATCCACGTCTGCGATTGCCTGAGTGGACCGGAGCAAAGACTTAGCTACCTGTTGAGACACTATGTATTAAGAGAACAGGCGAAAAGCTTTCCCCCGTAGCCTAAATTCACGGTCTAGGTGAGTTGGGGTAGGGGTAGTGAAAGGGTCTTTTAGCTCACAAAGATTAATTTTAGGGGCAGCTAAGAAAGCAAACAAAGCCGAAGGGACTCCGCTGGCAAAACACACTGGCATGGAGAACCAAGAATGAGTATCTTGAGGGATCTGGTGGGAAGTTTTGGAAGTAAATGTGGTCGCAAAGTTTTGAGCCTCTGTCTCCCATTCCAACCAAGGTCCTGGGCCCAACTGCCCCACCTTCAAGACTGGATTAGCCGCCGCGTCTGTGACGGTTTGCAAATCGAGTTCTGGAGTGAGAGCTGACAGTGTCTTAATGTCATTAAACCCTTCATGCTTAGACCAGTCAGAAAACAATCTTGAAGCTGAGGCAGGGGGTAAAGCAGGCTTAGCAGTATAAACAAAATAGTCCTGGTGATAATAACTAGGTATAGCCTTGATGTTGACATCTAGCACATCCCCCAAAGTATCCAAGGCCCTTAATTTCTTAGATTTATTGCCCTGGATAACCCACTCACACGGCACTGGGAGCTCCCCTGACAAGGTAGGTTGGGCTAGCTCTGGTTTAGTGGGGGTCAAAAGGACCCATGACTCGTCTGGTCCGTAAAGCAAGGGCATAGCTACCTTTTTGAGAGGCGCTCTGTCTAGAGGGGGCGGATTGACATCCGTTATAACCCTTACATTCGAAGTGGTCAATGCCGCCGTAGCAG